>CAJNIZ010028903.1:209-15345 GCA_905231905.1 Symbiodinium pilosum | reverse complement strand
GGTATTGGTCTAAATTCCCTATAATACGGGGTCCTATATTTGGGTTCCCATTACAATACGGGGCCCTATATAAATTTCCCCCATTTTGGGAACAGTAATTTAGGGAAACTACCAAATCCTAAACCCTGTTTGCGAAGCCTAAGCTGTGATATCTCAGTGGGTGGGGAGTTTAAAGAAATAGCAGTTTTGATGTGGCTCGCTAGGCGCAGGATGTGCCTCCACCCACAGACCCAGGCCAACGCCCTAATCCTAAGCCCTAAGCCCTATACCCCAAACCCGATACCCTATACCTAAACTCTTTAAATCCTAAGCCCTAAGGTTTATACCCCAAACCCTAAACTCTAAGCCCTAAACCCTGAACTCTTAAATCCTAAGCCCTAAGCCTATACTGTTCGGGTTGGAGTTTGCTGGCTTGGGCCTAATCGCCTCGAGATTCGCACTCGCTAAAGTCAGAGAGTTTAGGGTTTAGGGAGTTTAGGGAGTTTAGGGAGTTTAGGGAGTTTAGGGAGTTTAGGGTTTAGGGTTTTGTGTGAGGGTTCAGGGCATGCTGTTGTACGGTCCACATGAAAAATCTTTTCATGACCCTAAGTACCTTCTACGTGGCACCACGGTAGGATTTTGAGCATCAACCGTAGTTCTCCAGAAATCCAAAACGTTTAGGGTTTAAGCGTGGAAGGTTTAGGGTTTAGGGGGTGTAGGGCTTGGGATCTTAAGCTTCAGTGTTTGGGATTTAGGGTCTAGGGTGCTCTTAGGGCTTGGGGTTTTAGTTGTTGGGGTTTTGATCCCAACGCATACCCCTCCCCCAGCAATAATACCCTCAAACCTCCGGATAACACACATGCCAATCAAAATGCCTTCCATGCTGACCTAGATTACAAGGGGATTGTACATACTCATACATACATATGACATTAGGTTCTACTACCATGGAAAGAACAGCAACAAACTATCAAGCATTGTTATTGCTGTTCTTGTCAGGTGTAGCTTTAAAAAATTCACCGTGGGTGGGGATCGCCAAGCGACGAGCCCGGAATCGCAGACTTAAACCCTTGGCTCCGGAATTGAGCCGGCAACCTTGCCCCAAAGTGGAGCGTTTAGCGGCTGAGGGTTTAGGATATGCTCACAATCAACCCAATAGAGATTCGGTGGCAGGACCCTCCATAATGCCTTTGTAGCCCTCATGTGTCTTTCCGGTCCCCCGCAAAAAGAGGTGGTTGCTTCTTATCCCGATGCTCTTCACAGCACCTCGGGCTGGCGTTCTGAAAGTATACAGGGGTTCAAAAGGTTTCAAGGTGTTCAGGTTTCAGGGCTTAGGGCCCAGGGTCTAGGGATTGACTAAGGTTTAGAGCGCGGGCTTCGAGTCACGGGTTGAGCTTGTGTATTCCGAGGTTAATTAGACGCAGATCTGAAGGAACTACCTGGAGCCATCACATCCGCAGACCGCTCAGGAGAATCATAGTTCGATTGCAAGTGTAGTCAAATCCTTGTTCTAACCATACAAGCGTACATCTGAAGCTTATAAATTCGACTGCAACTACGGTTGCAGTTGGGTTAGGTTTGTCCGGAACCTCCAAGTAGACACTCCACCCTGAATGGTGCACCAAAAACACGATTACGCAGCGTAATGCGCATAGCCCTGGCTTACAGTAATCTTGTTTGCAATCATCTGAGCAACCTCTCAACCATGAATCCTAGGCCCTAAGCCCTAAATCCTGAACCTCAAATCCTTAACCCTACACCCCAAAACCTAAACCCAAAACCCTAGTCTTGTCACTACCTTGTAGGTTCTTCCAAGGTCCTGCTTAACTGCAGAGAATACAGAGAGGTTTGGGGAGGTTTTATGTATTTGGTGGGGCCCACTGGTGGGGTGTCGCAAAATTTGGTTAGGGTTTAGAATTTAGTGCGTATGTTGTAGATAATAAGGATTATAGTTTTTTTGGGTCCATATTCGGGTCCGCCCATACGGTATATGCTTACATGCTCTACTTGGTTATAGTATTTCCAAAAAGAATTTCATCTTACTTTGTTCAACTCATCTCTAAATCCCTGCACACCACCCAGCACTGAATCTCAAAACCCCACTGAGGCCTGAAGCTTAAGCCTGTACGCTTGACCTCCAACGTAGAGCCAATGTCATTACCAACATTATGGTCCTAGATTCCTTGTACAATTATGATATAGGGTACCTGACATAGACCTGAAACGATATTGGTAGTGGTTTAGGCCCCTACACCTTCATAAAACTCTCTATCATTAAACCAAGTGTCCATTTCATTTCCAGGTTCTTTTCCATTCGTTTCTCCGTTTATCTAGGCCGCCACAGAAGGGTTCATACCAAAGCGCCAACTGTTGGCGGGCCCCAGGCCTTGAACCCTAAACCCTAAACACCCTGGTTATATAGAGGTTACATTGGGACTATATTGGGGTTATATAGGGATAATGGAAAAGAAAACGGAAACTACTATTTGGGGTTTAGGGTTTATATAGGGATTATATTCTTATCTTTCGGGCCCCAGGCGTGTATTGATATAGCTCATGTACTTCGCTATCGACGATGCACCAGGCCTCCTTGGAGCTTATTGTAGAGGGTTTACGGTAAAAGGCTTAGGACTCAGGGATTTCAGGTTTCGGGTTTTTGGCTTCGTTTTTCTAAAATAGCGTTTACGTAGGGTTCAGGGGTTACGCGGAGTTTGGGGTTTAGGGTTAGGGTTGATGGAGGAACTCCTGCCCCTTTGATCCTGGAAACCACGACCCACCACGACCCTAAGGGGTGCATGCTTGAAACCCTTGATAGTTGTCAGCGGGTGAGGCAGGAATGACCCTAAAGCGTCAGAGCCCTAAGCCCTAAACCAAAGCCCAAACCCTGAACCCGAAGCCCTAACCACCCAGATGCTAAGCCCTAGGCTTTAAGATCTAAACCCTAAGCCCAAACCACAACAGGAATCATTAGCCCTCACTTGCGCTTTGCTGTGACCAGGGCTGCTAGCATTGATTGAAGGCTTCTGGAGAACTAGGATTGATGACAGCCTGTTGAGGTCCTGGGTTTGGGCTTAGGGTTCAGGGAATTTCGAAGCCAACCAGAGGTGTAGCAACATCCCAATTATAATTATGCTAAGTGTACTTATGGAGCTTACAACCTTCAAATGGATGGTAACTACAGTTTTTCATGGGGTCGCAAATTGCCGTGAACCTCTAAGTACCAACCTGTACGACTTCCCCAAAATTATGCGTCCGAAGCTCTGTAGCTGTTGTAATTCAATAGAAGGAGCTTTAAGGAGTTCAGGAGCGCTCTCGAGATAACTTCAGTTGGAGGAGGGGGGTAATGAGCCTGAAGAAAGAAAAGGCTCTTGCTTTCTGAAATCCAGAGAAAATGGGGCCCAAAAATTACAGACAAATCAGCACCTCCAACACATTCCTATCAGTGAGGACTTGGGCGGCTGCAAATGCCTGATCTTCTCGCACCGTTTTAAACAGAAATCGACAGATTTGGACCTGGCCTGAACCTTGAAACCTAGACTGAGGCTTGAGATTTTGCAGGCATTGTTTTCAAGATAATACATATTTCGAACAGAGAGCTTGGGTTAGGACCTTCTCCATGAGGCTAACAGGTTCGAACGAATTCGAATTTAGCCTTCTGAATACTACTAGCGTGGAATTAGCACCCCCCAAAATAATTCGGCTCAAATAATTTGCCCAAACAAACTTCGCACAATCAAGGCTCCCCAGACATGGCGTGCCTGCCTGTGGTCTTTTAGCCATTCTGAAAAAAAGAAGTCTGCTCTTGATGCATGCGGCCGACGGTCTTGCGTCTAGTGATCTTCTTGCGAAGTACAGATCAACATACCGCGATTTTCGGACCACAAGAGCCGAACATTTCGAGCCCGCAGCCTTACCCAAACATGCACGAGCGCCGAGCCGGGCCGTCAAAGATCTAATTGAACACGCGAACACCAGTTGGAGAAGGATCCTAAACACTAATCCCCACAACCCTAACCTGTGAAGGATTGTGGATTCACTGATTATTGGGCTCACCTTCTCCCTTGTCGTGACCTGGCAAGCATTGCCTCAGGGGGATTGGTTCGGGCCCGGGGATTTAGGTTTTAGTATGTTTCAGTCGCGATTAGCATAGTCTTGCTCCATCATTGCCCTAAACCCTAAACCATACAACGGCTGTTTTGGTGCTAAGCCTGATTGAGTTGACACTTATGACTTTTGCTGGCCATGTTGTCCGAATTATGGTGCCTTCTTGCGTTGCCGTATAATGCTGCCTTTGATATACAGGGTACTCAAGAAGGGACCGTGATTTTGAACCTAGCATGTGTAGAGCTAAGCCGTTTCGGGTTCGGTCGAATTGTTGCTCGTTTTGGGGGCCCAGGGATCAAAGGGCGGCAAAGGGGAGACATGTGTACTTCTAAATCCGAGACAACGAGCGATTGCAGGGGTGTAACCTAAAGGTCTCACCCCCTGAAGAGTTGATTATCGTATTTTCAACATGAATACTATAGTCCCTTGAGGCCTTCCCAGAAAGATAAAGGGAAGTTTCCCCCAATATAGACCCCAAAATATGCAAATCCTTAGTATGGGGATCCCCAGTAAGGTGCCCCCAATTTCGGGAGGCACCCATACCTAGACGCAGCTCAAACACCATCTAAAGGGGAGTTTCCCAAACAAAAATGGGTATTGTCCCTAATAACGACGGCCCACAATGCTTGAAGATCTTTGGATTTAGGAGCCCCTAAACCCAGACCCTAGACCCTAAACCCTAAACCCTAGACCCTAAACTTGGTCTCGTCCTCACCTAGCAACAGTCACTTGGAGGTTCACGGACGTAGTAACTACTGTAGAACTGGCATAACCCTTCTGAACAACTCTCTCACTGGCATTTTGGGGGTTTTACCCCCCAATGAAAAGTAGGGTCATATCTCGAGTTGGAAGTAGTTAGTAAGTCCCATGAACCTGCAAGTAGATAATGTCAAAATATTGTAGGTATGGATCGCCGTCAAGATTTACCTTATTACAGGCTGTTACAGCCGGGGGCAGTACCCAAGTTTTGGTCCTAGATTCTTTGTATTATTACCTTGAGTGAGAGACTGTTTTTAGGTGGTATTTTCTTTCACGTTGTGAACCCCGAACTTGAGCCTTAAGCCCTAAACGGAACCCTCATGCTGATCTCCGATCACTCAACCCTAAGCTCCCGCTTCCAACTTGTAACTCTCAGAAGAACTGTTCGAAGGGATTGTGATGGAAATCAAGATGACCTAAGCCTGTTCTTTCAGTCGGAAAACTGAGCAATGACAGCACTTATAGTGCTACTGTTGATATTAAATTCTGCATGACCTTTGTATTCTGAAGTACCATGATTCCCAAGGCTTCGTGTACTTAGGGTCATGCGGGATGCTCAGGATCCCGCGCAAGGGCACTTCTGTATGTTCAGCGGTTGTCATGGCAACGGTAAGCAGCTCCTAGAGACGGCAGGAAGGGAGGAGAAGGGTTTAGGGTGTAGGGTTTAGGATTTAGGGTTTAGGGTTTAGGGTTTGGAGCAGGGATCCGAAGCCCGGTGCCCTAAATCCTTGGCGGGAGTACATCACCGCTCCAAAAGTTTCGACTTACAGGGCCATTTCTCAGGTACGGACCTTCTACGCGTCTTGCGGAGTCGCGGAGTCCCTTGAAGTCCCATTTTCCTTGGCCCTGCTAGCGGAGTCGCCACTACCCTGTTTTCAATTTATCATACTCTAAAGCTCCGGAGGAGGCCCTAGGACACCAGTGTAGGAGTCTGGGGGGAACGGGTGTGCAAGTCACAGTAGAAGAGGCCCGTCTTCGTGCAAGTAGTTCTGCGAGTCGAACTTTTGTAGAGTCATCCTGAAAGTTGTAACATGCCAAGATGTCCTGTTTAATGAGGTTACTATAATCCCAAACATGGCAAGATTGTATCCTTCGTTTGGCAATAATACATTGTAAGAAGACATAAAGGATAAAGGTATTTCCTGTTCGAGCACCAAGAAACACCCTCACATGAAAACTAGGTCCGTAACCCTGAAACCGTACGCAGTTCAGGATCTGGATCTAGCTTCTCAGGTCCTAGACCCTTCAACATCTAGGAGATTTGGGCTTAAGGTTTTAGAGTGTTGCAAGGCCTTCACTGGTCTGGGTTGCACAGCGCTGCACCAGATGATGCCGCTTGTGATCGACAATCCTGTGCTTTCCAGTGCCTGGGCCCTTCTGCTTGGAGGTTCATGGGTGGTATAACTTAGGTAGACCCTCCACCCTGTAATAGTGAATATAGTGGACAACGGGGATAATACTTGGGCCCTCTTATATTCCTATTCTACCAGTATTGCAGGGTGGGGGGGTCCTCCTAGGTATAACTTCTGTTTAGAGGTCGCACGACTATACCTGTCATGTGTTATGATCGAAACCATGGCATGTCTTATAGCCTGCTTGACCACCCATGAACCTCTAAGTAAGGACGAGTTTCTGCCTTGTTGTAAACACAACGAGCAGGAGTTCTATTTTGTGGGGTCTTGATTGAATGCTGTTTCTGTCATGATTGCAGTTTTCAATTCGTGCTTTGGTTTTACTTCAAAAGACCTGGTCTGTAAACCTTTCCGTAGACCCTAAACTTCTTAACCTTAAACAGTAAACCTCAAAACCCTAAGCCCTGAACCGTGAATGGTGAATTTAATATTTCTCTCCTGATTCCGCGAAGAGTGGAGTCTAAAACAATTACAGAAATAAAAGAGATACCATGTAGGGACCTTACATAAGCCTTATATACATGTGTATATATACATACACACCCAACATGCAACTTCCCATTATCCATGTTTACCCCTTATACACTTAAGTATACACCCTTCATATAAAGTCCCCCAATTCAAAACACCCTAAACCCTAAACCCTAAAACCCTAAACCCTGAACCCTAAACCCTGAACCCTAAACCCTAAACCCCTAAACCCTAAACCCTAAACTTCCCTCCTATAGTTAGTCCTAGTAGAGGCGCGACTTCTCTGGGCGTTGCGAGACTTGCTGGCAGTTTCGGAGTCTGGCGCTTTTTTTCCTATTGGGTTTTGGGTAGCTTTTGAGTTTATTAGTTGGGGTTTCGGGCTTAGGATTTAGGGTTGGGGGTTTAGGATTTAGGGTTTTGGGCTTAGGGAATTGGAGTTTACTTGCAGGTTCAAGAGAACCTGCAACTCGGGTTGTAAGATGTGACGGGCAGTACTAGAACAACTATGCACTTACAACCTGAAGTATGGTTTAGGAGGACCCCCACCCTGTAATACTGGTATAATGAGAATATAAGAGGACCCTAGTATAATCCCGATTATCCCTTACAGTCACTATTACTGGGTGGGGGGTCCACCTAAAGTATGGTACATATACACCCACTCACACGCATCCATGGGCTTGCAACCAGGTTTTGTGGAATCTAGAGTGAACATTACACCCTAGAGTATGGGGCTACGGTCTAGGGTGTGGGTTCGGGGCTAAGAGGGTAAGCCCTAAGCCTTACATTGTGAACATGGAACCCCGCCTGACCTTAAGCCCCGAACCCTGCAACCTCGACGCCTTAAACCCTAAACCCTCAACCCTAAACCCTAAACGCACGGCCCTTGATAATGGCAGTGTTAGAGTGGATGTGTGGTTTTGTAAGAAAGCTACACAGTAGGAATCCTCAACCCTAAACTCTAAACTTCAAATTTGCAACTAGGATCCCAAATGTCATAGGTACTCAGCTTTAGATCTCTCGGCTCTCTTTTGGCACCCTCTGAAAGACTTGGTTTTTTCGCCCCGAGAAGAGGGCAAAGTCCAATATGGAGACTCACTTGTGTGTAATGTATGTATAGTATGTATTGGAAGACATTGTGTGTATTGAAATATGGTATGTATTGAAAATGTTGTATGTGCTGAAAACTTCTTCTTATGTATTGGATGTTCTGTATGTTTGCAAGTGTTGCCTGTGTTGTCTATATTGAATGCGTTGTCTGCATTCTATGCATCGTATGTATTGCATGTATGGTATTCGTGGTATGCATGGTATGTATTGTATGCACTGATTGTATTGTATGCGCAGCATGTATTGTATAGATTGTATGGATGGTGTATGTGTGTGTGCGTTGAAGATATTGTGCGCATTGTGGCTGTTATATGTCTCGTGTCAAGGGTTAAACGTTCAGGGGCTAGGTTTCCAAATGTGCCTGCTAACTGCTAACTTGGCAAGTCTGACCGGCAAGCGGCTTTATTGTTGACGTAGTGCTGGGATTTAGGCATTGCAGGGTTTTGGGATTTTTTAGGGTTGAGGGTTTGATGTTTTGTGTTGCGTCCACCTGGCTAGGCTGTCTGACACGGTTCTCCTTGTGCTGAGGACCCTGTGTTTGATTATAGTGGGTGCTATAGGGACAATGGAGAATCAAATGACAAAGAGGGGAGCGTAAAAAGGAAACTCGAGCTATGTAGGGGTTCATGCGGTTGATGCTAGAAATCCTGCATGACTCAAAGGGTTTTCTACCTTGCAAAGAACGGTATGATAGCTTATTAAGCTCATGCAGGAAGTGTACTATGAGCCTTGCACCCTGAAACTCTAGTCGGCTTTCCTAGCGGGTGGCTTACAGAGTGCGTTAGTTGGGTTTGTGGGCCTTTTGTAGGGTTGGGCAGGCCCCAAAGTGAGGACCCCTGCGCACCCCCAAACATGATATACTGCGGCAGGCCTTAGCACAACGCCTTCCAAAGAAGGACCCTAAACCCCAAACCCTGAACCTTCATTTGTTGTCTTCTTCACCATGAAGTTGTGCAAGAGTTGCAACCATCAACCTCGGCCCTGCGCCAACAATGTAGGGTTTAAGGGTTTAGTGTTGAGTGTTTAGGGTAGGATCCTCATTGCAGGGACTCAGAATTCCCATATCCCCACTTACTTCAAATTGTGTGCAGGGGGTATAGGTTGTATGGGTTTCGTGTTTAAGCGGGTTGGAGGCTTGCAAACCAAACCTCCACACCTTAAACCTTAAAAGCCCAGCCTCATACCTCATGGGTGCCTCTACTCCCCCCTATACTACTACCACTTAGATCCCCGCCTACTTAGGGAAGCTAAACTTAATTCAGGCTACTTAAGAGGAGGGGGTAGTAGTAGGGAAACCCATGAGCTTCAAGTTCGCACGACATATGAACCATAGTATAAACTCCTTAGAGGGGGGTTATGTATGGGAATATATGGGGACGACCATAGGGGTGATTAAGGGGATACTAGGAGTTGAGACCCTAAACCCTAATCCCGAAACCCTAAACCCTATAAAAGGGGTTATTAAGGGGGATACTCGGAGTGTAGACTATAGTTCACATGGGCTTCAGGTCCGCTTCTAAGCATGTTGGTATGCAAGAGGAGGGCCCTTCGCCAGGGATACGCAGGGGTTACCCTAAGCCTAAGCCCAAACCCCTAAACCCCTAAACCCTAAACCCCAAAACCTCTAAACCCCTAAATCCCTAAATCCCTAAACCCTAGGCCTCTAAAACCCTAAACCCCTAAACCTCCCTCAAAAAGGGACTTCCAGGTTGGTTCATAAGGAGAATAGCCGGCCCCTAGGTTTTATATGGGTGGTTGTCAAAATTATGGTCCCTTTTTGGATCCCCATTATAATACGGCACCTAATATTTACGGTAACCACAATGGGATCATAATTTTGACATCCATCCAAACAGAGATTCATTTGCGATTCTTGCACGTGAGCTATGGTCTAAACTTCTTAGAGGGGGGGTTATATAGGGGAGTATTAAAGGGTTATTAAGATATACTAGGAGTTTAGACTAGAGCTCAATTCTGCCCAAGGCTATCGCTGGCGATTTTATACTACTGCCTCCGTCCAATGATCAAAGACCGGCGGCTGTGATTTCGAAGCCACGAGAGGTGGGAAATGCCCACCCGAGTTGTTTAAGGTTTGGTGTTTAGGGTTTAGGGTTAGCTTGCGTGCGTTTCTGGCCATCAACGGCGACAGCGGTCAAAGTGGGCAGGCATACTTTTCAGCCGACGTAGCACGTGTCTCTAGAGCCCCTGACCGCATGGGCTAAGCCCAAGCCCATAGTGCTGTCTAGGGCTGAAGATCCTCAAAAGGGTCTAAAAGTTTAGGGTTTAGGCTCTAAGGGCTTAGGGTTTATCATAAACGTCCTCGGGATTTCTGACCAGACGCAGGCACACTGGGATTAGTTAGTGCAGCTGGAGGGAGACATTTTGTCATGCTCACTTGGGGGATTCTAAAATTCGGGTCCCTTCCTGGAAGTCATTGTAAAGGGGTTGTAGTACTTGGATGTACTTGGGGTACATAAGAGAGACACGCCTTTTTTGTCAACACCACCGAATGTAGAACCCTAAGCCCTAAACCTTAAACCCTAAACCCTGAACCCAAAACCCAAAGCCCAAAACCCTGAACCTAGATTCTTCAAAACCCATACTGTGCAGCATGCTCCGCGCCTTGTCTTTACCGAGCGATTAACCCTAAATGGGTGTTTCCCAAAAATGGTGGTACCATTTTGGGGATCACAAGTGTCTGGATTATAGTATTTCGGTTCCTATGTTGGGGCCAACTGTGGGGTCTCTATTGCGGCCAATTCCCAAATTCGCAACCTGAAGTCTGCACAGGGTATCCTTCATGTTAGATGCGCCATTTCCCCTTGTTCTGAAGCATTGGGAGTTCGGTATGACCCTGCCTCGTAGACTGCCCACAGAGAGTTGCTTTGGGGCTGAGCATCGACGAACGCGAAAGTGTACACCCGACTTGTTCTGCTTTCCTGTCTTTCGGGCACCGCAACTTTGCATTGCTTGTCTTATGAGACCCCTACTCATGCATACAGCTGCTCTGCAACGACAAAGACACATATTTATACCTTTCCTCCCTTCCCACCCTTCCTCCTTCTCGCTGCGTCGCAATATCCAACCCTTGTTGTCTGGTATGCCGTCTCAGAATGTGTAGTCTGCAGCAGGGCATGCCTCCACCTCCAACTACCAGTCCTCCTGCCACTATTTCTTGTTATTTCCATTTTTCTACTGCCATTATGTTGACACTCGTAGCCATGGTGGTTGTTGTTGTTGTTGTTGTTGTTGTTGTTGTGATGGTGGTGGTGGCGGCGGCGGCGGCGGCGGCGGCGGCGGCGGCGAGGGTGAGGGTGGTGGGGGGGGCGGGGCGGTTGGCAGCGGTCGTGTGTTGGTGGCATGGTCACAGTGGACCCCTGCCCCTTCCTGTGGGTGGGACAGGTAAGCAAATGTGGAGTATAGCGGCAATCTTGGCATGTTGCACGCTGATGATTGATTTTCTCACGGGTGGGATGGTGTGGAGGTATGGCAACATTCGTGCAATGCGCGGACATGTTGAAGCGGTGGATGGAGGAAATCCTGCACCACTTTGAATCGCCCAACATACAGTAGTTCCCAGGGTTTCGGGTATATAAAGTCGGGGCAAGGTTCTGCCATTTGCAGAAAGTGTTGCTATTTCAATTTGTTTATGCCCCGCATGCCCATCCCGAATTGTTTGTGCCTGCGTGCGCTCATGTAGTTGGTCGGGGGGTCCTTGCAATGCTATGTAGTGGTATGAATTTGTGAGAAATGTTAACCGCCGGGATCTCCACAATGTATCTGTAATGTCTGCAATCCCCCACATACTCCTGTGGTCCCTAAGGAAAGCAGATTTTCTGTAAACCTTCATGTGGTAATTTCCCCAAATAAGGGGTCCCCAATATAGACCCCAATATGCTACAATCCTTATTATGGCGACCCCCAATACGGGTACGTACCCCGAATTTTGGGGAACCCCCACGTTTCTGAATAGGAGCAAGTTTGGTGGCTCGAGAGCATCATCACGTGCATGCAGTATGCGAACTTGTGCTCAACCCTAACCCCTAAAACAAAACCCAAATCCTTAAACCCTTAACCCTAATCGCTAAACCCTACAAGCTAATCCCTACACCCTAACCCTTTAACCCTAATCCCTAAACCCTAGACGCATTGCTAGTTGCCACTTGCACCGTTGTCTTGCTTCCGCACCACTCTGGAGGCGTTGGTTTTATCAGCGTTTGAGACGTAGCAGTAGGAGCAGGTGTTACAGCAGTAGCCGTAGCTGCAGTTGTTGGAGAAGAAGAAGACGTGGACGTGGCGGCGGTGGCGGCGGCAGCGGTGGTGGTCGTGGTGGTGGTTGCAGTAGCAAGCTGCGCAGCAGCAGCAGCAATGACAGCAGCAATGGCAGCATTCAACATGTTGCAAGTGTGATGTGCACTATTTTCAGCATTGTGCTTACACTCATGTCGCCACGAACGGGAAAGCAGAAATGAAAGCAACCAATGTGCGCGCCAGTCGCTACATTGGTTTTCAGGCCGCAAGATGCAAGCTGCTTCATTTTTGGACACAGACTCTAGACGGCATTGCTCGTCTACGTTTGGAGCTCTAAAGTGAACCTCCTCACCCTGATTTTTTGGAAGCTGTCGGATGGCATGCCACCCGCCTATTTTCGGACAAATAAATACGAAGAAGAGGACTTATAGGGATACACGGGGTTTAGGGCTCAGGAATAATTGCCAATATTGTCGTCCTAGATTCCTTCTGTCACGATAAAAACAGGGTACCTCAAATAGACCTGGTATTAGCATTTACTCAGGACCCTAAACCTTAAACCCTAAGCCTAAACCCTAAACCGCGTATCTCCAATGTGGAATATTCCCACCTTAAGTAGAGTTATCTGCAGCCTGGAGTAGTCGGGGCCCAAGATTCATGGCCATGTTGGGTTTATAGGGTGTTGGGTAATATATATAGGGATAATGGAAAAGAAAATGGAAACTACTACGTTTATACACGGATTAGGGTTCAGGTACTGTTAATGGACAACATCCTGACCCTTGTACACCTGAACCCTGGGAAATTATGGTCGCATGACATACTTTGGGTCCTGCAAGATTTTGTGCATCAACCCTTGGCCCTACCCCTAAACCCGAAACCCCAAACTTACTACACATCCCCCCCGATGGCGCCCTTTCATACAGGGATCCATAACTTCAGATGAGTGTACGGCTCAGGGTTCATGGTTCAGGGTCTAGGGTTTAGGGTTCAGGGTCTAGGCTTACAGGGTTGAGGTTCAGGGTTCAAGGCGACTTCGCTGGTTTGCTTAAAGACTCTGCTGGGTTTGCAATAAGGTTGAGTACGTACCCTCGCATGATCTTCGTAGACTTGGACAGGAGTACTCAAACCAGCTAAGTTTTAAACTGCCGATGACGAAGCTTTCGCTTTAGTGATGTTAGCGTAATGTAGACCCCTGATTAATAGACCCCCTCCCCTAAATAGGGTTTTTAATAGGGATCCTAGTATTAAGGCCCTTTAAAGGAGGGAGTTTATCAGTCATGGGTCTACATTAACCTGTAGCGTGTAAAGCCGGGACTGGGAACTACCCACATGCAGCGGGTTCTGCATCAGGGTTCTGTGTTGTGGCGTTAGCCCATGCATGTTTCACCCGCCCCACCCACCTACAACCCAACCTTATTGAGCTTAGCATGTCTATCGGATAGGAATCATGGTTATATTATGGTTCCTTAGGGTTATAGGAGGGGGCTAAAGAGGGATTATGTAGGGTTTAGAGATATTTCAAGAATAGTGGAGAATCAAAGATGGAAAAGCAGATGAGCAATGCCATGGAAACTGGGCCTCTTTGAGCCAGAATCCAAGCTCGGGTTATGCAGGGGATTATATACAGGAATATTATGAGGCTTATTCAGGGGGATACTAGGATAGTTACGTAGTATGGATTATAGCTCATTTATGGGTGTGCAAGTTTGACGTGGTCGGGTCCCTTCCCATCTCGTTGAAGCCATTGTGCGAATCGTGGCCATAGAGAAATGCACCTAAGGTCTCGAAGCTCGTGTCGGGAATTAGGGTTTAGGGTTTACTGGAACGCAAGTGGCCAGAAAGTAAAGGAGTGGAATTTCGGCTTGACGAATGTTGTCATGATGTCAGGCCAACCTTACACTACTACAGTAATATAGTGTTCCGAATCATAAGGACCCCCTTACTCCTCTTTTCCTATACCCATACACCCTGAACCCTGAGCCCCAAACCCTAACCCAAAACCTTCATTTTGGATAAACTCTCATATGAAATCTTGAGGAAATGCCTTCATTTTCCTGGCCCCCTTGGCTTCGATCTAGCTACTTTTCGTCTGTCAAGGGACCACGAAGTTAAGGTTCAGGAGTTTAGAGCCTGGGATTGCAGATTCATGTGAGCTAGTTTCAATACTGATCTCACCACGGGATATCTAGGGTTATATCGGGGTACTGGAAATGAAAATGGAAGTTATTTCTGTACCTTAGGTTGAGGTTTTAAGGTTACCCACCCGAAGCAAAGTGAATTTTTGGTGAGTTTGGGGTTTAGGGATTAAAGCTTATGTAAGGTTATTCGTTTAGATTGGTGACTGTATATGGGAGTTCCCCAAATAGGGGGACCCCAATCTACACCCCAAAATACTGCAATCCTGAATATGGGTACCCCCAAGAAGGTGCCACTCATCTTGCGAAACTCCCAACTTTATTGGGTGTGCGACGGGGGAGACCGACACTGAATTCCATGGGTATAATGAATGTTTCTTGTGAGGATTCTGCAGTTTTTGTGTATGGACAAGATGCAGCTGCTTTTGGGCTGACATGCAGGAAGTACTTGCGCCGGTATCAGAGATCTGTCATGGAATGAGGCTGTCATTGCAAAATCTTCATGCAAAAGCCGTTGTTCAGGTTTGTGCTTGCATGCTGCGGCTCATCCCAAACATTTTTAAGCTTGCAAAGCAAGAGCCTGGACTGATTTTGCCTGAAGCATGTGCCGAAAGTGTAAAGAGGGGATTATATCCCGGACTTGGTTCTCTGGTTCGAAGTCGCCTTGATCAAGACCTTCTACCAAACCGAGCCTGACCTCAACCCAAGTGAGCTATAGTCTAAACTCCTTAAAGGGGGTTATAAAGGGGACTACTAAAGAGGTGACTGAGGGGGATGCTAGGAGTTTAGAGTATAGCTCAAGTGGTTTAGGGTTCAGGATTTAGGCATTAGAGCCACTGAGCCCCGAGCCCTGCTGGAGTCTACACTCTCGGAAACTAACATGGAAATCCAAAAAGGGCCCTATAAAGACTA
>CAJNIZ010028892.1:2148-71079 GCA_905231905.1 Symbiodinium pilosum | reverse complement strand
CGCTTTCAATTCTAATGGCATCGTCATGTTGAAACATGTGCTGTATCCCCTTAAACTCGCTACTTGAATTTATAGTAACCATCAGTTTTCTACAGAAGAACTTCTCAGTTTCGTTGTTTTTCTTATTCTCCTCTCAACTAATGTTTCAATCAGTTCATTTGCTTTCATATTCGCATTCCACACTACACTATCCCTTCTGCGGGCATGAAACATGAAGGGGTAGTATGCAACACAATCCTGTATAAAAGATGCCTTTTTAGCGCCTGAACGGTTATGAATTGAAAAAGCATAAACTTAAAATCGTAGTTCTTCCTGCCTCTGAAAATGTCTTTTGCTTCTGTTCATAAGCCACCACTTGCCTTTCTTTTTATCGGTTTACCTCACTACTTCCTCAACTTCCTTGCCCTTCCTCGCTTTTTTGGCTGTTGCTTTCATCCTTTCTGTGATCCGCGCTTTGTCCTCACATTTTGCTACGGTCTTTTCGTATTGCTTTACTCCCTTCTCTTTTGACTTAGCCTTTCCAGTTGTCATACTGTTGATTGAGTTTACTGCTGTTGTGAATTGTGATATCTTGCGGTCTTCATATGTATGTATGATATTGTTGATTTTTGTCATTGTCTGGTTTGGTGCTTTGTCTTGTTTAGCGGCTCTTATGCTTTTCAAGTTCTGGATGTTTTTTTTTTCAAATGTTTAACGTCATATTTAAATAGATTTTCGAATTATAAGTCAGTATTTCTTTAATTGTTTCCCGTTAAATACAGGTGACTGTAAAAATCATATTTAAAGACAAATTGTCTATAATATACAGAAATAAGTTAAATGACGTCCGAGACATTGAAACTAAAACCATTGAGCAGCTTGCCAACAGTCTAATTTTGGAGCAGGTCAAAGAACAGATGGCGCCTCTATCATAAATTAAGAAAGGAACAAGACCTCGAATACATTAAAGGGAACAACGAGAAGGAACGAGAAAGCTACTGGAAGAACAAGGCGAAGGATGAACCTAAAAAATACAACAAAAAGTATAATGCTACTGAATATATGATATTGAAAGCACGGTAAAAGACTAAAGGTAGATAATAAAGTATATTAATATCTATCTTTATTTCTGTGGCTTTCTCTTTTGAGGTGTTGATGAACGGCTCCTGCTTGCTCCTCTTCTTAATGATCTAATAGCATCGTTGCGCCCGCTTGGTTGATCTTCTTCTGGCGATGGCGACCTGCTACGACTTGCTCCTCTTCTCATTAATCCCTGTGTTCGTTCATGTCCTTCTTCATCAAAGGGTGATTCAGGTTCTACATCTTCAGCGTCTTCATTATCTTTGTTCAGACAGTTATAAGTAGCGATTTCAATTTGTATTGCCTGTCCTATTCCTCATCCTGTATAATAAGCTACATTACCTTCTACTCTTGCCATTGTTGATAAATTCGTTTGCTGTTGACATTCGGGTTCTTTACCTTACATCATCTAAAATCTCTCCTGTTGAAGCACTTTCTTGCCTGTCTTGCTTTCTATCATCATTTCCTTCTGTTGCTGTTCTTAAACTCTCTCGTACTGATGAAGGATCAACTGATGAGTAATTACTAAACATGTTCGTTTATGTTGGTTTGTTTGGATTTCTTCTAGCATACTTACCTAAATCAAAGTCATAAAAAATCAACATCGTCGATTAATATTTCTTGCTATGTTCTTTTTTGTCTTGCTGGTAGTCTGATTCATTTTCTTGTCGTTGGTTTCCTTCAATAATTCTTCATACGTCGGACGCCTTCTTAACACATATTATCAAGTAGGTAATGAGCTCATTCAGTATGCGCATGGCTTTAGAAAGATGATGAACTGATTACAGCATTTTTGGCACCCGCTATTACAGCATCTTCAACTGCTTCTTTACCAGCATCCTCCTATACCTCCACTTGATGAAGAATCACTACCACTACCTTTTCCTCTTCCTTTTATCATTGTCCATTTCTGTTTTCTCTCTTTCACTTCTTTTTCATGTTTCGGTCCAGTCCAAGCACCATCACCTTTACTATCCTCAATTACGTCCAAAAGATGTTCTTTATATCTCGTCCCAGTTCTATATAAGTCCTTATCGTTTAGATCATTCCTATTCGGGACTTCCATTCCTTAAAAGAACTGGTATCCAATATATTCAAGAGGTGTATTTCTCCAAAATTTCATATTCGGAGTATAGCTCACATCATCGCTACATCTTCTTCCTTGTTAATCTTCTAATGCTGGCATCTCATCAGTTCCATCACTTGTTATTCTATGAATATCAATGCCAGCAGGTAATGACTGTCTAAGGACGTCATCTAATTTTTCCATCATTCGTTATTGTTGCTTGTCATGTTTGCTGTTGTCTCTGTAAATATCTTTCCATTTCTGCCCGTATTCTAGTTGCCTCTTCACTTGTCATATCATCATCTATTTCATAAACTTCGGCGGGCGTTGTAAAACCGCTTGTCCTAATTGATGATGTACCTGTTGATGTTCCCGCCAGTATTCCCGTTTGTCTTAATTGTGCTTCTGTCGCTTCTTCTTCTGCTCTGTCTTCGTCTTGCTTCTTCAATCCAAGAAAAGCAATATTATCTAGTTGACTTCCGAATTGGTTATTACGACACAATGCTGCCCTTCTATCAATGATTTTCCCCATAGGTGGCCGGTTGTCTTTTTTCTCAGCATCCTCGATCATTCCTAGGACTTCATCATAAGTCGGTCTTAAGTTCACTTCAGTTTTCATGTTTTAACCATGTAAAGTATATTAGAAGTTGAAATTAACTTATGTATATGAGAAGTTTAAATCAATTTTTGCCATCATGTTTTTTTAATTCCTGCTGGTTTCTCTAATAGTTCCTCTGTTGTTCTTACTGGCATCATGGGTCTGTCTAATTGTTTGTTAATATCGTCAAGTTGTCCCTGATCAATGCTCTTCTTTTGATGCTGTATCCAATCGTTGCTTAATCTAGTACTTTCACCTCTGTTCTCTGCTTCTTCAATTCTCATCTTCACATCCTCTAAATACTTTTTCCTGCTTGCTACTCCGAAGGTATGACTTATGTCACAATATCGTTCTGCCACAGGCACACGCTTAATTTCAGGTTTGCTTTTCCAAATATTCTCAATATATAGAATACTAGACAAATATTAGTAAATTTATGTAATTTTCCTTCATTGCTTTTGGTTCCTTTCTTCTCTCACTTATTTTTCCTTTATTCGCATTGTAATGTTCTCAGCTTTTTCGGTTCTTTTCTTCTTACTTGTTTTCATACCATTCTTTTTGCTAGTCATTTATCTTTTCCTTGTTGTTTTCCATGTATATCTTTCTTTGTTTGTTTATTCTTTCTGTGCTTTCTTGGTAATGGTGTCTCTTCCATGCATTGAAATGTTCTTCTTTTTTTTTCTCTTCATAGTAGTTTTTGTTTCTTGAAAGTATAGACTGCTTATTGTCCTCAAAGCATTCACTGTTATTTCTGCATTTTACCTGCATATTCAATTTAGGGTTCAGTTTCTTAATCATTTCCCCCTCTCTTTTTCTTAGTTGGTTTATGTTCTTGCGCGGGTAGTCCCCATTAAGTTCAATACAAAACACATCATTATCAACTTCATTCATTAGTTGATTTTTGCTTCTGTTTTGGTTTCTTTGTCTGAGTTGGCTAATCCGTGCTGTGCCATTCTCTGACTTAAGCTTTGACAGGTGTTGCCTATATAGATATCATCATTAGTATGAGTTCTAATACAATAGATTTTACCTTTTTAACAGTCCTTCGGGCGTCTGCTGTCTGACATCTTGATATCGAAAATGTCCATTCCTGTTTTCTTTAAACAGTTTTTGATCTAAAGTTGTAAATTTTCTATATGTGCCTTTCTCTTTGCTTTTCTTATTTCAGCATACGATGCTTCTAATAATTCTCTTGCTTTTGGCGTTCGTTGAGGTTCGGGCGGTTTCATTACAACTTTGCCTTGGGTTGTTCGGTTGTTTTCTCCCCTTGTGGTTGATATCTTGCTTTCATTTCTTCTTCATTTTCTTTGCTCATTTGCTCTTTTAATTTAGACCCTTGTGAATTTTTGGTTTGTTGATTGGTCTGGTTTCTGTTGGTTGCCCTGTACAATGATTCGAGTATGCCTTCAACTTTCTGGTGTCATTTTACGCACAAGATCATTACACTCAACCAGTTCCACAACTAATACTCCTCGCCTGTTTCTTTGGTTTTGCTTGGGGTTTAGTTTCTTCATTCTTGACTTCTTCTTTCTTAAGCATTTCTTGCTTGTGTTTAGTTCATGTTTCTTCGGGTGCTTCTTCCATAACTTCATTGCTATATTCTTCATTGACTTCTTCATTTTTAACATCATCAACCTCGCCAGAACTCATTAATCAATATAGTAGCATAGTATAAGGAAATGATTGCCCCTTAAAAAAGGTTAAAGTGAAAGAGACATCAAAATCATTCAAATCTGCTACCTTATTGAATTGGTCTGTTTTTCTAAAATTCAATCTACGAAGCAGTTTACCCGAAACATCAACATAATCAACGGTGCTTAGCCGATCATCATGAATTATATTCAAATAGGGAACATTAAGCGGAATTTTCTTAACAGTGGATGAGTTGCCTACAACCGTTAATTGATTGAAGTTAGTAATTTCGTTACAATGTCAATTTAAAGTCTTAAAGGGGACTAAATCTATAAACCTGGTTGTATAAGGTGCTACACTTGTATAAGCATCCGTAGCAGGAGTTGTATTGCCTATTACTCGGCTTATTGAATTTAGGTTATTCGCATCAATACTGGCGGGAGTTGAGAAAACATTAGCAACTGGTGGAACTTCGGCATCAGCAAGAAGAACAAATATAACGGCGGTATAATTAGAACTAACTGTAAATTTGTCTGTTGAACTGTTGCAATGAACCGAATATGTGTTTGGTCTGTCGCCTGTATCAAATAAAAGTTTGATTGCTGTTTGTATTGTTTGTGCTAAGTGAGATACTATACAGTCACCTTCCGAAAGTACAACCTGACAATAAGATATACCGCCAGGAACAGCAGATGGTAAAATCTGAAGCATCCGCTACAAACTGTTATTTGTGTTGTTAATTGAATACTGCGAATGAGGAATGCTTACCTCCTGAATTGGACATAGCATAAAATCTTCCAGTTGGTTGGACGGTTTCAGGTACATCAATTGTACATTCGGATGAAGTGGCACTAACTTCATGACTGATATTGATGCATGCCTTTTTGAACTTGAGCATCATTAATCAACCGAGAAAATTCATGTAGCAGTTATTTTTATCATGCATAAACACACAAGAAGAAATGAGGGAAAAATATATGAACCGCCTAACACAAGAAATAAGATAAACGGGGAAGTTAAGGAAGAACTAGCAGGAACCGAAACCTTCCTGTGACATAGTCGCGGGGTCCGTCTCGCATATGAAAGCCCTGACAATATTTACAGGAATGGCAGCATTCTATGCGTTGCTGGAACTAAAGACCCGATTGATTTTTGGGACGACCTCAATTTACCAGACACGAAACGCAAAACGATACAAGATCGCTAAATTTGTAAAAGATGGTGCTATTGAAATAGACGGTAAAAAACATTATGGAACTACTCATATCATAAGTCATGGTCTTGTTAGCGCGGTTTGTCAGTAGATTAACGATGATTATGGAAATCTATTCCGTTCAAGGTCTTATGGTTCTCCTTTTTGTTCAGGTCAGAGACCAGAAGATTCAGGCACCAACCTTCGTGTTAGAAAAGCAGGAGACCGTGGAAGCATAACATTAAATGGAACTTCTTAAAAACCCACTTGATAATCATTCTTATTAAGATATAGCTAATGTTAGAAACAAAGTGGGGAATTTTCCTATAACACGAGAAGAATAGTTCGAAGCATAGTTAAAGACATATAAGTATATTAAAGTATCAAACAGCATGAAATATCAAGATGGCAAAATCTACGAAATATTGAACAGTGAAAGCAATGACATATACAGATATATATATATATATGGGCTTTACTTGTTAGACGTCATCGGAAAGAATGGCAAACACAGAACAAAAGCGAGGCAAGGTTCAAATGTGTTGTTATATCAAAGTTGCGCGAAATAGGTGAAAGCAAGTTTCATGTTGAATTAGTTAAGGCGTACCACTGTCAAATTTTGGAGCAACTTAAGAAAGGAGAAGGTGAATGGATGAGAGACATAGCAACGATGAATGAACAAGTCGCAGGAAGAACCAAACAAGAGTATAATGATGACAACAGAGAAGTCAAAACAGACAAGTCAAAAGCGCATTACCAAGAAAACAGAGAGCAAGCACCGCAACCACAAAGAGCACAGTATCAAGAAACAACGGATTAATGAACGACATAAGAAATACAGTGAAGTACATAAGGAATAAATAAAACGCATACCGTGAGGCGACAAAGGACGAGAGAACAGCATACAACAAGGCGCATTATGATGCCAATAAGGAACAACCATACCATAAGCAGAAAGAGTGGGTGGCAAAGAACAAGCTTAAGATGATATGTGAGATTTGTAATGGTGAATACCTTGACAGAGCACATCATATATGAAGGGAATATCATAAAGATGATTTAAAAAGTCAGATAACATAATTAATGTTTCATGACAAAGCCACAACTTACGAGCAGATGGAGAAGAAACCGAAAGAGAAGAAGTTTGACCAGAACAGTCACGACGAAATCAGAAGGGTTATTGATGACAATGATGTAGAAAACCAAGAAAAACAGTGTAGTGAAGAATAACAAGAAGAAACACGCTAATGAAAACAACTATAGTTTTAAAGTGTTTGATTAAAAGATATTCATAAATCATATTCAAATAATTGTCTAGTGGTGTATATATAGTTATCGTCGAGCAATTTAGTCCTGAAGATATTTTTCTTGACAACTTTTCATTTAACTCAAACAAAGGTGCAAGTTATATCACTGACAGAAGAAGCAGAATTTTTACCCTAGTAGGTCTAACGTGTATAAGTCTACATCGGGAAACCGTGTATTGAAGTTTTCATTACACGCAGAAGTCAACGGATGGTTAGCCCTTCAATTTGTTCGTGTGTTCTTCACCGTTCAAAGTCTGGACCAAAACCTGAACAGAAAACTTCGTCCACTAGGCACCGCCTCATTCCTCTTGCGGCCTCTTTGGGACGAATGCGAATTATTGCAGGTAATGAAGTTGTTGAAGACTTTGATAACTACAATCGAGTCCATCAGATGCTTTCAAAATTAATGTCTCAAGGAGCACGAAAGGACGAAGCTAATGAAGCCTGTGGTTATAGATATGATAACGAAATACAAGCTTTAACAAACAAAGTAAATGATGTTTTTCAGTCATGAAGTCAACGCTATCAACCGCAAAGTGTTTAAAAATCAGAAACAGTAGGATTTAAACCATTATGTGGTTTATTCAGTCAATTTAAATTGTTGCCACTAAAATATATGGGTAATTTGACAATTGAACTTGAACTCGTAAAAAATGACCTTGATTGCATTATTAACCCTGATGACTATGCCGAAGATGACGGAGCATTACATGCTGACATTAATGCAAGATTTACAAGAGATGTAGCACTACCAGCAGGAGGAGACACTAACACTTCTGATTTTTTTGAACTTAGCAACGCTTTTGTTTTGTGTCGTTTTTGCACCTTTGATAATTTAAGCAACGAATTTGTATAGTATCTTCTAGCAGGAAAAGGATTACCCATAACATATACAACTTGCATTGCACAATGAAAGGTTATTGGGATATTAGCGTTCCTGTTTTTGGTTCTGTTTTAGAACTTGTTGCTTCTTTCATTACATTCTTTAAATCAGGCGACCCCAGGCTGGGTTATGAATACACTCACAAACAATTTTGTAGTTTTTATCACCCGCATCAATCCTACAATGCACTGGTAGAAGGTATGTCCGACGTCAATAAAGACTTTGAATTTCAAATGCAATTAGGTTCTAAGCTTTATCCCGAATATCCTTGTAATTCTCTAACTCAATGCTTCTATCATTTACAAAAGCACTAACTTTCCCAGTATTCCATCAACATGGTATTTCAATGGACTTCAGCCAGTATCGCGGCCGTCAGTCTATTTTTTGGTTTCTCGTTTGAAAAAGTGCCAGATAGATGTTATACAGGAATTAATACAAGAGCCGGGCAACAGATGTTGATAAGGGTAGAACCTGCTGGTGCTTGAATTCCTGTTGCTGATATGCCGGACGAACTTTTCATCACGATGCTTAGCGAACAAATGTTAGAGGTGCGCGATTTGGGACTCAACGTTTTTGTTTTCAAAGGGTCAAAGACGAGTCAAATTAAACATTGTTAAAGTACTTTTATACATTACGTCATTAGTGACATTGACATTCATAATACAAATACTTTAACAGCAGACAAGATAATTGTCGGTTGAAGGAAATTCCGTGGTTTATACGCCACAACAAATTATGTTAATGCAAATTGCGGTGGTATCTCTCAACAAGATGTAAATGACAGCTTAGCCCCCTTGATTTCCAAAGACATATCATATAGCAACACATTAACATCTCGCACATCATTGATGGATACTAACACAACGGATATGGCAACACATACAAACGACATATCAGTTTAGATACAACGCAAATACAAGACTTCGCTGGCATAAATGACATAAATTGGAAGTACCTAATAACCACCAGACGAATGCACAGTTAACGACTAGTTTTTACAATAAGACGGAGATAGATACAACATCGAACGACTATTGAACACAAGCAGTGGCAGATAGTGTGTCTTATAGACATACATTAATAATAACATTTATACAAGCACAGAGGTTGATGGATTAGTCGGAGCAGGTGGAGGTTATACGGATACTCAGATGGACGGTTTCTTATCGTTAAAAGGAGACAAAACAACTCTTGTAGATAATGTCTCAGCTTCCCGTTCTAGATTTACCAAGACCAAGCACTCTAATTGAACCGTCAGAAGAAGTTTTATTTAGTAATCAATATGGAGCAGACACAGACAGAGATGTAGCACTTAGCAGAAATCAAACAAATTATACAACTATCAAGGGAAATAACATAGATTGCAATGCTACAAGTGATGACAGTATAGCATATTTAACACTAGATCCAGCCGGAAATATTGAATTGAGTAACGTTATACTTCCAGCAGTCGCTGCCGATTCATATTGACTGAGTGGAAATTCTTCAAATGATATTAGAACATGAGATTTACAGTGCATTTGTGGAATTTGGAAAAAGAACGTAAACTTGTAGGAAAGCCAGTGATGAACATTTAGATACGCTTATGAAAATACAAAGTTTAGGACATAAACAAGTAAGCTTGGGGACAACATCAATAGCACAAGCAGGGATAGGAGCAACACCGAGTGCTTCTTACTTTTCAAACGTAGGCGGAGCAAGTAACTTTAATTTGGCACGTGTAGCAAATGATTTGACAGTATTGCGTAATTTGAACTTAACATCATCAACCGGTGATATGCAAGTTCCCACAGCAGGAATGGATATTCATAGAAACTCAGGGGAGGCTAATGGTAAAGGGGTCCTTAGCCAACACTTTCCTGGGTCACTTAGCCCGCTTTTTTAGGGGTCGCTTGGCAAACTTTTTTGTTGGCCGCTTGGCACACGAGGAGCTGTCTGCGGATCAACATGTAGGCCGTGATAGGATCAGATTCGGCAAAATGGGCCAAAGGGCCATCTTGAAGCCTAGTTTGTGGCAGCATGATTGAGGGGTTTTTATGTTAGTTTGGGGAAGTAAACCCTAAATCCAAAACCCTTGAACCCTAAACCCAAAATCCACAACCCTCACGCTTTAAATCCAAACCCCCTAAACCCTAACCCTAAATCCAAAACTGCTAAACCCTAAGCCCTAAATCCAAAACCCCTGAACCCTAAACCCTAAATACTAAACCCCTAAACCCCTAAACCCTAAATACTAAACCCCGAAACCCTTAACCCTTAAATCCAAAACCCCTGAACCCTAAGCCTTAAATCCAAAACCCCTAAACCCTCAATCCAGAACCCTCAAACCCTAAATCCAAAACCCCTAAACCCTAAATCCAAAACCCCTAAACGCTAAATGCAAAACCCCTAAACCCTAAACCCTAAATCCAAAACCCTTAAATTCCCACCCAGGCTGGCTTAGGCCATGCCCAGCATTTTCCAGGGTGCTTGGACCGAGAATTACGTTTGCCTGAGCCAAAAAATGCAAAACCCACTACCAAACCCAGTGGACGAGGCCCTTGAAGTTGGAGGTTTCGGAGGCCTACCTCCAGCCGCGGAGCAGCAAGACGCCCCTAGACCCTAAATCCAAAGCCTCAAAGTCTAAATCTAAAACCCCCTCACCCTAGCCCTAGACTCCTAAACCTTAAGCCCTAAATCCACAACCCCTAAACCCTCATCACTGAATCCAAACCCCTATGCCTAAACCCTAAATCCAAAACCCAACACCCCCAAACCCTAAACCCTAAATCCAAAACCCCTAAACCTTCAAACCCAAAACTCCTAAACCGTAGACCCTAAATCCAAGACCTTCAAACCTTAAATCCAAGACCCCTAAACCCTAACCTTGGATCCAAAACCCCCAAACTCTAAGCCCTAAATCCAAAACCTTCACCCCAAACCCTAAATCCAAAACCCTAAACCCTAAATACAACACCACTAAACCCCTAAACCCTAAATCCAAAACCCTAAACCCTAGACCCTAAATCCAAAAACTTTAAATTCATGGCTTAGGCCGCCCAGCTACGATGGTTGGCGGCGCTTTTGCCCCCTTGACCTTGATAGCGCAGGCCGACATACCTGGACCTGCCTCAGCACAGGCTTTCCTCAGGGGCCGAAGAGCCTAGGGGAAGGCAGCAGCTACCAAGCACAGCAAAAAACAAAAAAGCAGAGGACCCTTCCAGGCGGCCTTCCAGGGCTTTTCAGGGCTTGCAACGGTTTCTCATCCAAGGGCCTAGAAAGACCTTCAAGCGGCATAGCACGGCGAGGCCTCCCAAGAGCTTATGCGGGGCCACCACTTCCCAGCAACCTTCGAAAGACAGGGGCCTCTAACAAGGCGGCCTCCAGAGGCCTTCCCAAAACCTTTTCTGTTTGGACAGAGAGCACCTCTTCTCTTTTTAAGGGGACAGAGTCAGACTTCAGGACGAACCCTGCAGTCTTGCCAAGGCTTTTCTTCAAGCCTTTCGGAAACCAGAAGCTTGGCTATGTTGACCAAGATGGGGACCTAATTGTTTAGGTTCCAAACCCTGATAGGAATAGGTTTGGGTGGTTTGGCCGACTGGGACGGCGTGGGGTGGGTGAATGGGCTAGATGGCCTCCCACAGTCAGGCCGAAGCAGCTGCTCGAGGCGACTCTGTGGCATGACTATCTTTGCTTCAGTGCTATATCACAACAAACCGTAAACCCTAAATCCAAACCCCTAAACCCCCAACACCCTTAAACCCTAAATCCAAAAAAACCTAAACCCTGAAATCTAAACCCCTTAAATTCCCAAGTGCTTAGGCCCAAAATCCAAAACCCCTAAACCTTCAAACCCAAAACTCCTAAACCGTAGACCCTAAATCCAAGACCTTCAAACCCTAAATCCAAGACCCCTAAACCCTAACCTTAGATCCAAAACCCCCAAACTCTAAACCCTAAATCCAAAACCCTCAAACCCTAAGTCCAAAACCCCTCAGCCCTAACCCTACATGCCAAACAATAGAGGGGTCGCTTAGCCGATCGGTCGCTTAGCCCGCTTTTTTAGGGGTCGCTTGGCAAACTTTTTTGTTGGCCGCTTGGCACGCGAGGAGCTGTCTGCGGATCAACATGTAGGCTGTGATAGGATCAGATTCGGCAAAATGGGCCAAAAGGGCCATCTTGAAGCCTAGCTTGGGGCAGCATCCAACCCCTAAACCCTAAACCCCAAATCCACCAACCCCGAGCACTAAACTAGATCCAAAACCCCTGAACCCTAAACCCTTAATCCGAAATCCGTAAACCCTAAACCTTAAATCCCAAACCCCTAAACCCTAACCCTACATCCAAAGCCTCAAACCCAAAACCCACAACCCTAACCCAAAATCCACAAACCCCCAAACCCCAAACCCTAAATCCAAAACCTTAAGCCCTAAATCCAACACCCCTAAACATTAAATCCAAAACTCCTAAACCCTACACTCTAAATCCAAAACCCTTAAACCCCAAATCCAAAACCCCTAAACCTTGAACACTGCATCCAAAGTCCTTAAACCCTAAAGCCCTAAGTCCAAAACCCTTAAACCCCAAATCCAAAACCCTCAAACCCTCAACCCAAAAGCCCAAACCCCCAAACCTCCAAACCCTAAATCCCAAACCTTCAAACCCTAAATCCAAAACCCTAAACCTTAACCTTAACCCCAAACCCTCAAACCCTAAACCCTAAATCCTCAAACCCTAATTCTCAATCCGCAACCCCCAAACCCTAAATCCAAAACCTTCAAACCTTAAATCCCAAACCCCTAAACGCTAAATGCAAAACCCTTAAACCCTAAATCCACAACCCCCAAAGTCTAAACCCTAAATCCAAAAGCCCTACACCCTAACCCTAAATCCAAAACCCCTAAACCCTACACCCTAAATCCAAAGCCACTAAACCCTGAACACTGCATCCAAAATCCTTAAGTCCTAAAGCCCTAAGTCCAAAACCCTTAAACCCCAAATCCAACACCCCTAACCATTAAACCCTGAATCCAAGACCCTCAAACCCGAAATCCAAAATCCCAAAGCGCTAAATGCAAAACGGTCCCACCCTAAATCCAGAACCCTTAAACCTTAACCCTAAATCCAAAGACGCCTAAAGCCTAAACCCTAAATCCCAAAACCCTAAACCTTAACCTTAAATCCAAAGCCCTCAAACCCCCAACCCAAAAGCCCAAACCCCCAAACCCTAAATCCAAAACCTTCAAACCCTAAATCCAAAACTCCTAAACCCTAACCTTAACCCCAAACCTTCAAACCCTAAACCCTAAATCCTCAAACCCTAATCCTCAATCCGCAACCCCCAAACCCTAAATCCAAAACCTTCAAACCCTCAATCCCAAACCCCTAAAGGCTTCATGCAAAACCCCTAAACCCTAACTCCACAACTCCCAAAGTCTAAACCCTAAATCCAAAAGCCTTACACCCTGACCCTAAATCCAAAACCCCCAAACCCTAAACCCTAAATCCAAGACCCTCAAACCCTAAATCCAAAACCCCTAAGCCCTAACCCTACATGTCAAACACTAAAGGGGTCGCTTAGCCAACACTTTTCTGAGTCGCTTAGCCCGCTTTTTTAGAGTCGTTTGGCAAACTTTTTTGTTGGCCGCTTGGCACGCGGGGAGCTGTTTGCGGATCAACATGTAGGCTGTGATAGGATCAGATTCGGCAAAATGGGCCAAAAGGGCCATCTTGAAGCCTAGCTTGGGGCAGCATCCAACCCCTAAACCCTAAACCCTAAATCCACCAACCCCGAACACTAAACTCTAGATCCAAAACCCCTGAACCCTAAACCCTTAATCCGAAATCCGTAAACCCTAAACCTTAAATCCCAAACCCCTAAACCCTAACCCTACATCCAAAGCCTCAAACCCAAAACCCAAAACCCTAACCCAAAATCCACAACCCCCCAAACCCCAAACCCTAAATCCAAAACCCCAAACCTTAAATCCAAAACCCCTAAACCCTAAATGCAAAAGCCCTAAACCCCAAAACCTTAAATCCCAAACCCTTAAACCCCAAATCCAAAACCCCTAGACCTTGAACACTAGATGCTTTGGCTGCAAGTGCGTGCAGGAACAGGGTAGTATTTTTACGCCCAGACCACACCGCCCGGTGTGAAGCGCAGCAATGGCCAGCAGCAGTAGCAGTCTGGATGTGACCAAGCAGTTTCTGGAAACCAGAAAGGTCTACCAGACAAAGGAGTATGAGGCGGTGCAGGCAATTTTCTGGAACACTCAGCGCAAGCGTTCGGCTCCAACACCTGTTACCAGTGGCCTGACCACACCGCCAACAGAAGGAACCCCAGACGTGGAGATGGAGCCTGCAACAGCCTCACCAGGTCTTCTGCAACCGTTCTCCCTCCAAGACCACACCGCACTTTCTGCAACGTTGGGGTCCATGGGAGTGAACATCAACCAGCCGCAGGAGATAGAGAACTGGTTGAACGCTGCGCCAACTACAAACAGGGAGATCTTCAACATGGTCCGTTCGTATCACGAGCAGGTGATACGCCCCGAGTACTACAGCCTAGTGTGCCAGCTGGAGACAGGCCTGAAGTCAATTTCTGACAGCGTGTTCAAGGTTCGTCAGGAACTGGCGTGGATGAGCAGCGAAAACCGGCTTATGCAGAAGCATGCGTGTGGACTCCAAGTGCTGACGACGGGTTGGCCCCCAGCACTCAAACCGAAGGAGCGCGAGTGCACGATTTGCTGGATGTTGTCCCAGGTCAAGGACATCGTCGCGCACCTCACCATCAGGGGACCACACCGCGCACGAGCTCCATAGGTTCCTCAACGTACTCCAGAACGAGCCCACGACAGTCCCCCAGCAGAACGAGTTCTACTCCACCATGACCATGCTCAATTTCCGAGGCTGAGGCAGGCCTTTATGCAGCATTTTGGGGGCTCGCAAGGGGTCTCGGTGTACCTCGATGAGAGTACACCTGTACATAACAAACATGTCCGTGTTTCTCCAGCTTCCCCCCAATGGCAGAGGAAGTTAGAAGCACCGTTACGAGTCCTTCTGGCGTGTATTAACAAACACCCAGACCACACCGCGACTTCGAGGTTGACCATTTTATGGAAAACCTTGACATTGCTCGAGCTGCAAGCCGATGCTGAGTTTAAGTCCGACATCAAAGCATGGGCGCGCCTTTTTTACAGCAATGTCGATGGCAACTTTAGAGGTCGCCTTGAAGTTGTGGAGGATTTGAAGCGCATTGTTATGTCCCCACCTTCTGAGCAGGGTTCTCCAGAGGATACCCTGTGGGCGGAGCAGTGGAACGTTCTTATGTGGGGTCCACAGCATGAGCTGGACCGCGCAGAAGAGACGCTGTGCAAGACTGCCAAAGCGGCAGCAATGGTTTCAGGAAAGGGGCTGAACCACGGAAAGGGTGGACGTCACTGGTCACAAGTGGCCATTTACAGCAGTGACTATGCCCCGTACCCTTTTGAGTTGGATTTCCTCACTGTAGATGGAGTGCACTTTGTTTGGGGTGAGATGTGTGATAAATTTCAAAAGGAGGAAGAGAAGGTGGGCAGCTACCAGCTTGCCACCATCCAGGGAAAACCTTTTAAAGGGGCAGGGCAAAGCTCTGACCAAACCGCCTCAGCAGCTGCAGCCATGAACCCACCTGCCACCCTACCCCCTAAGGCTAAGGCAGGCAAGGGAAATGGTGGAAGGGGCAAAAATGCCTCCTGAACAGCTGGCTGGAAAGGTTCGAGGGCTTCAGTGAGATCACACCGTCACCTTCTTTGTGTGATCTCCAGCCCAAGTTTGAAGGTTAAGGTTGAGCCCTTTGGAATTTTTAAGCCTATGCTCCCTTACCTTCCCAATACCTTTGATGCTCCCCCTCCATTTGAACTTTCTAACAGGGGTGATGCACAAGGTATCTTTTGCAGTTTTTGGAATGCTTCAGGTCCAGACCACACTGCACAGTACCTCAAAGTGCTACAAGCCAACAGGAATAAGCAGATGCACATCTCACAGGGTAATACCATGATTAGGTTAGAAGTGGAAGACAATCAGCTAAGTGGAAGAATGCTGTTGAATCTGAGTGAGTTGATCCCCCACCCAAACCTCCCCACCCAAGATGAGCAGGTCAGGGGTGAAAGGGTATATCATATTAATGAGTTGTTGAAATTTAGAACCTCCCAAAGAGATGAAGTTTTTGTTCCCCCAACTTTGATCACACCGCAAGTTAATGGCTCCGCCGTGCTGCCATCCAAAGGAAGGTCAGGGCGAAGAATCAAGATACAGTTACCTAATGGTAATGTGTTTTACAAGAAAAAGCCTAAAAAACACAGAAAAGGTTTCACAGAATTCGCTTATAATTCAAATTCAAGCCAAACTCCGCCTCCCAGAGGCGCACCGGGTGTCCCTGTAAGGGACAACGGAGAGAGACCCCAAGGGGATGGTGCCCAAATCCTATCCAGGGGCGCCAAAAAACGGTCTGATAGGAGACGTGTGGCGTAGACAGGGTAAACAGGCTCAAGCTAAGGGAGTGGGTTTCTCCAGCTTTGTACCTCCCCCACCCAAGAAAGCAGCTCAGTCCAGGGCCAAATGGTTTAGACATTCTATCCTTTGGCAGGAACAAATGAAAAGGCAGAGGAAGAGAAAGATTACAAACTTTCCGACCACACCGCCTTTATCATATGATTCCAGAATCAAGATAGGAGCCATCAATGTCCAAGGGTTTGCGGACACACTGAAGCTAAACAATTCAATCCAAATGATGCAGGAACATAAAGTAGATGTTTTAATTCTGTCTGAGACAAAAAGCTATCAGTATTATTCGTACACCTCGGAACAACACTTGGTTATCCTATCAGGTAACTCTAGAGACAAGTATGCGGGAGTAGGAGCCATTGTTTCCCCCAGACTTCGACCACGCCTGTTGGATGTTATACAATACTCCTCTAGACTCATTCACCTTGCCTTCAAAAAACAGGGAGGCAACTTTCATGTTGTAGGAATGTATGCCCGACATTCAGGCTTGGGTCTTGAAGAGGTAAGAGAGCCCTTTTGGGAGGATCTAGATGCCCATCTCAGTTCCATTCCTGGTCCAGAACCTGTTTATGTCACTGGAGATTTCAATGTTAGGTTCCAAGCCTCCCACAAAAATGATTTAGGGGTAACAGGACCATTCACATATGGCAAGGGATCACAGTTTATTGACCACAACGCATCTTCCAACAGATCTTTATGTGTGAGAACCATGCAAACTCAGGATATGGTTGAAGTAGCTTCTTACAAGACCCCCAACATGTTGCAGCAGATCACCTATAGAGACAAAACAGCTCCCCCAAAAGATTGGTCGCAGTTTGTTCTTGATCCCATAGGGATTCAACAATTCTATGACCTGCTACACAACAACTTGCAGGAATATGCTCTTGCCACAGCTGCACATGTGAGGGCCTACCTGGATCTCAACGATGTCCTTCCACCACCAAAGCTTCTCCCTCAACTGGACCCTGTAAGGTTTCAGAGGCTAGACCACTTCTTTACTAGAAGACAATGGATGAATACTGTACGCAACTGTAGATCGAAGCTGTGCACCGGATTTCCTTCAGATCATTACTTGTTGGTAACAGGCCATGCAGGAGGCCGCAAAACAAACGTTCAGCGCAAAATCGCTCAATCCGAGAAGACCGTGGATAGCTCCGGAAACGCTACAACTTCTTGCAGAGGCCCGAATCCTAGAAGCTAATCAAGATCCTGACGCGAGGAAAAAACGAAATCAGGCCAAAAGGCAAGCTCGCAAGGATAGGATAGCGTGGGTACACCGTTAAGTGGCTAGTGACCCTCAAGGGCAGGGATATTGGAAGGCAGCAAGATCACAGAAAAGAGGTTTTCAAGGCAAGCGCCGACACCTTATGGTAGAGGGTAAACCAGTTCCCTGGAGTAAATCGCACGATGCCTTTAAACAACATCTAGAGCATAGTCAGTGGTGTAATAAACACCTGGACCACACCGCGCTTAAGTCAAGGAATCGGTTGCACCCTCAAAGCCAAGACCATGCTCCTTTCACCCTGGAGGAATTGCAGGCCTCGCTAGCTAAGCTAAAAAACAACAAGGCACCTGGTCCCGACCAAACTCCCAACGAGTTATTCAAGCTTTTGGACGCAGAATCAGAGGTAAAACTACTCGAGCTCTACAATGAAATTTGGGAGACCGGAGAAGCACCAGCAGAATGGAAGCAGGCGGTTATAGTTACCCTACACAAAGGTAAGGGCAAGGACACAGACCCCGCTAACTATAGGCCTATCTTGCTACTCAACGCAGTCTATAAAGTCTTTGCAGCCATGCTACAGTCAAGACTCAGTAAAACACACGAGGAAAATATCCGAACCATGCAATACGGTTTTAGGGCCCAGAGAGGTACAGTTCACCCGCTATTCATCTTAAGAAGAGCTATGGAATGTCGGAGATAACTAACAACCCTCTCAACCTGCTATTCTTAGACTGGAAACAGGCCTTCGATTCCCTTGATCACAACGCCATGCTCATTGCTCTGGAAAGATTTGGCTTGTCAAGCAGAGCGCTAAAAATAATAAGTTCTTTGTACACAGAGCCGATGTTTTTCACTAAAGGCATCAACGACCAAACTGCCACGGGGACAGTTGGTTCGGGTATTAGGCAAGGGTGTCCACTCAGCCCGTATCTATTTTTACTGGTGTTAACGGTCATCTTTGAGGACGTAGACCAGGAGCTTTTATCGCAGGGGGTAGCTACTAACACATGGTCAGCGGGACATCCGGTTTATGATAGTACGCAGATGACACCCTGTTCGTATCCCTGACCGCACCGCAGATGCAGTCAATGCTGAGCGCCTTGGAGTTCCAAGCGGCGCTTCACGGGATGAAACTAAACTACGAGAAAACAGAGGTCCCACACCATCCAAAATATACCCCTCCAGATCTGAAATTCAGTAATGGTGAAAAGGTACAGACCGCAACGCAACTTAAGTATCTAGGGTCCATGATTTCGTGGGTTAAACCTTACGAAGCCGCCTATCAGCGCAGAGCGGGTTTAGCAGAGACGGCGTATAAAAAGCTGAGATGAATCTGGAACAGCTCCCTGTCTAAAAAGAAGAAGCTACACACCTTTCAATCCACTTTCTTGCCTACCCTCACATATGGTCTAGATGCTATCACTCTCACGGATAAATTTCTAGATAGGGTGGATGCATACTACATCAGGTTCCTAAGAAGAATTGTCAACATCAAGGCGTCGTATTACTCTAGAGTTACCAACCACAGTGTATGGAGGATAGCAGGGTACCCAAAGAAGCCGTCTTTCTTCCTCAAAAAATCGCAGGCTAAGCTATTAGAGGACGTATTCTTTGCAGAACCTAGCGAACCCATGCACCATGTGGTATTCTGTTCAGCCTACAAGGATAGAATCTCTACAACAGGACGTAGAAGAGGTATGAAGTTTCCGTATTTCATAGAGACCACAACGCGTAGGCAATTCCCGCAACACTGGAATAGCAACCCTGGACGAGGAATACTAGGCCCCAATTCAGTATATTCCTCAGTGAACAGAGACCTGAAGCATTCCTCCGAGCATGCGTCAATGCGCGCCCGCAGACAAAGGTGCGCACGGCCCTAGCAAAAGACCTTGAACACTGCATCCAAAGTCCTTAAACCCTAAAGCCCTAAATCCAAAATCCCTAAACCTTAAATCCAAAACCCCCCCAAGCACTAAACCCTAAATCCAAGACCCTCAAACCCTAAATCCAAAATCCTTAAGCGCTGAATGCAAAACGGTCACACCCTAATCCAGAACCCCTAAACCTTATCCCTAAATCCCAAGTCGCCTAAAGCCTAAACCCTAAATCCAAAACCCCTAAACCCTTCACCCTAAATCCAAAACCCTCAAACCCTCAACCCAAAGGCCCAAACCTCCAAACCCCCAAACCCTAAATCCAAAACCTTCAAACCCTAAATCCAAAACCCCTAAACCCTAAATGCAAAACCCCTAAACCCTAAACCCCATAACCCTAAATCGATATCCCCTAAACCCCAAATCCAAAACCTCTAAACCCCCTAAAGCCCTAAATTCAAAATCCCTAAAACCCTAAATCCAAAACCCTTAACCACTAAACCCTAAACCCAAGACCCTCAAACCCTAAATCCAAAATCCTCAAGCGCTAAATGCAAAATGGTCACACCCTAAATCCAGAACCCCTAAACCTTAACCCTAAATCCAAAGACGCCTAAAGCCTAAACTAAACCCTAAATCCAAAACCCCAAAACACTACACCCTAAATCCCAAACCCAAACCCTCAACCCAAAACGCCCAAACCCCCAAACCCTAAACCCAGAACCCCTAAACCCTTCACCCTAAATCCAAAACCCCTAAACCCTAACCTTAACCCAAAACCCTCAAACCCTAAACCCTAAATCCTTCAACCCTAATCCTCAATCTGCAACCCCCAAACCCTAAATCCAAAAAAACCTTCAAACCTTAAATCCCAAACCCCTAAACGCAAAACGCAAAACCTTTGAACCCTAAATCCACAACCCCGAAAGTCTAAACCCTAAATCCAAAAGCCCTACACCCTAACCCGAAATCCAAAACCCCCAAACCCTACACCCTAAATCCAAAGCCACTAAACCCTGAACACTGCATCCAAAATCCTTAAGTCCTGAAGCCCTAAGTCCAAAACCCTTAAACCCAAAATCCAACACCCCTAACCACTAAACCCTAAATCCAAGACCCTCAAACCTTAAATCCAAAATCCCTAAGCGCTAAATGCAAAACGGTCACACCCTAAATCCAGAACCCCTAAACCTTAACCCTAAATCCAAAGACGCCTAAAGCCTAAACCCTAAATCCAAAAACCCTAAACCCTAATCTAAAATCCAAAGCCCTCAAACCTTCAACCCAAAACGCCCAAACCCCCAAACCCTAAACCCAGAACCCCTAAACCCTTCACCCTAAATCCAAAACCCCTAAACCCGACCCTTAACCCAAAACCCTCAAACCTAAACCCTAAATCCTCAAACCCTAATCCTCAATCCGCAACCCCCAAACCCTAATTCCAAAACCTTCAAACCCACAATCCAAAACCCCTAAAGGCTTAACGCAAAACCCCTAATCCCCAAAAGTCTAAACCCTAAATCCAAAAGCCTTACACCCTGACCCTAAATCCAAAACCCCCAAACCCTAAACCCTAAATCCAAGACCCTCAAACCCTAAATCCAAAACCCCTAAGCCCTAACCCTACATGTCACACAATAAAGGGGTCGCTTAGCCAACACTTTTCTGGGTCGCTTAGCCCGCTTTGTTAGGGGTCGCTTGGCAAACTTTTTTGTTTGCCGCTTGGCACGCGAGGAGCTGTCTGCGGATCAACATGTAGGCTGTGATAGGATCAGATTCGGCAAAATGGGCCAAAAGGGCCCTCTTGAAGCCTCGCTTGGGGCAGCATCCAACCTCTAAACCCTAAACCCTAAATCCACCAACCCCGAACACTAAACTCTAGATCCAACACCCCTGAACCCTAAACCCTCCATCCAAAATCCGTAAACCCTAAACCTTAAATCCAAAACCCCTCAGCCCTAACCTTACATCCAAAGCCTCAAACCCAAAACCCGAAACCCTAACCCAAAATCCACAACCCCCCAAACCCCAAACCCTAAATCCAAAACCCCTAAACCCTAAATGCAAAACCCCTAAGCCCCCAAACCCTAAATCCAAAACCCCTAAACCCCAAATCCAAAACCCCTAAACCTTGAACACTGCATCCGCAGTCCTTAAACCCTGAAGCCCTAAATCCAAAATCCCTAAACCTTAAATCCAAAACCCCTAAACCCTAACCTTAACCCAAAACCTTCAAACCCTAAATCCAAAATCCTTAAGCGTTAAATGCAAAATGGTCACACCCTAAATCCAGAACCCCTAAACCTTAACCCTAAATCCAAAGACGCCTAAGGCCTAAACCCTAAATCCAAAACCCTTAACCACTAAACCCTAAACCCAAGACCCTCAAACCCTCAACCCAAAAGCCCAAACCCCCAAACCCCCAAACCCCCAAACCCTAAATCCAAAACCTTCAAACCCTAAATCCAAAACCCCTAAACCCTAACCTTGACCCAAAACCTTCAAACCCTAAACCCTAAATCCTTAAACCCTAATCCTAAATTCACAACCCCCAAAACCCTAAATCCAAAACCTTCAAACTCTCAATCCAAAACCCTTAAAGGCTTCATGCAAAACCCCTACTCCCTACATCCACAACCCCCAAAGTCTAAACCAAAAATCCGAAAGCCCTACACCCAAACCCTAAACCCTAAACCCACCAAACCCTAAACCCTAAATCCAAAACCCCAAAACACTACACCCTAAATCCAAGACCTTCAAACCTTAAATCCAAAATCCCTAAGCGCTAAATGCAAAACGGTCAAACCCCAAATCCAGAACCCCTAAACCTTAACCCTAAATCCAAGACGCCTAAACCCTTCACCCAAAACGCCCAAACCCCAAACCCTAAACCCAGAACCCCTAAACCCTTCACCCTAAATCCAAAACCCCTAGACCCAACACCCTAGATCCAAAACCCTTAAACCCTGAATGCAAAGCCCCTAAACCCTAAATCCTCAAACACTAAACCCTAACCCTACATCCAAAACCCCCAAACCCTAAACCCTAAACCTTAAATCCACAATCCCTAAACCCTAACCCTAAATCCAAAATCCCTAAGCCCCAAAGCCTTAAATCCAAAACCCCTAAACCCTGAACCCCCAAACCCTAAATCCACCACCCCTAAACCCTGATCAGTAAATCCAAAACCCCTGAAGCCTAAACGCTAAGTGCAAAACTCCTAAACCCTAATTCCTAAATCCAAAACTCCGAAACCCTAACCCTAAATCCAAAACCCCTTATCCCTAAACCGAAAACCCAAAACCCCTTGCCCTACCCCTAAATCCAAAACCCCTAAACGCTAGGCTCAAGACCCTTCAGGCTGTCCCAAAATTTTGAGTTGGCTAAGTGACCCGCAAAAGTGCTTGCTAAGTTAGGGGTTTTGCAGGAGAGGGGGTCACTTAGCCAACCTTTTTAGCCAACTCGGATCCACCACCTTTTCGGGTCAACCCCAAACCCTAAATCCAAAACCCCTGAACGCTAGGCCCAAGACCCTTCAGGCTGATCCAGAATCCTGAGTTGGGTGACCCACAAAAGTGTTTGCTAGGTGACCCGAGACGGTGCGGGATCCGAGTTGGCTAGTTCTTCCGATAGTAGGTTGAAAGAAAACCTAAAAAGAAATCAATAGGAAAACTTACTATGATATTGTAAAGTTTCGAAGCCTAAAGAATTCAATTTTATTGGAAAGAAATGTAGAGGTCTGTTTGATAGCCGACGATTGGAAGAGTTCAGGTATGAAGAAAGGTTAGAGTCATGCAGTATGGAAGTGGAAGGACGAGAATATGAGAATGGTGATTCTATGGAGTGCCGTTCAGGAAATGAATAATGAAATTAGCGATTTGAAAAAGAGACTAGAAAGTTTTAAAAAAGAAGGTGATCATGATAGTGAGAAAGAAAAACCGAGGGCTAAAGCAAAGGCGACGTCAAAATCTAAAGACTAGTACTGCAGAGGTTGCTTTGTGATGAGATTCAGAAGGAAATACTTATTAGAATATTTAGCTTGACGAAGAAGGTTATTCTGTGATGAGATTGAGAAGAAAATATATATTGGACTATTTGGCTTGACAAAGAAACTAACGAAATAAGAGCTACTAGTGCATTTCTTTTAGCTTTTATAACTTAATAACTGGTGTGAAATAGCAAGGATAAAGAAATTAACAGATGAAATAATAAAACAAGTAATGATGTCATAAAATCTTTAACCTAGAATGTTATCAGTCAACAATTGATTTAACATCAAAGCGCTTGTGTAACACGTTACTGACATCTGGCTTCATAGGATTGATGAAAAGAAAACTATAAGGTACTTCGGTAGCTATGCTATAAACTTCCAGTAAGCGCTTTATTCGCTTTTGCTAAGTTCTCGGCATCTGCTACATTTGATTTCTTAATCAAGACGGCACTTAGTTCTTGAACCATTGTCTCTATCTCCTTGTTGTTCAAGAAAAACAGCAAATGACGACCCTTGACACAAATAATTGGAGATAAGGCGTTAAATTTTTGAGTAGCTGTTATTATGTTGCGCCTTTTATGACGACGCCACACATATAGATGATTTAGTAAAGGTGAATTTTTTGAAACGTCGCTCGAATCTGCAAAGTCATCTAACCTGATTCGTATTGAATGCAATAGTTTGTGTCCGGTTTTTCTTGTGATATTCAGCTATTTTATGCTGTCTTGTTATAACTGCTTCCAGTTCTTCTGGCTTGTACTGTTCAAAAAAGCACTTTCCCTCTGCGTCTACCTTCATTCTGTTTCTATGCATCGCTTAACTGGAGTCCAATTAGAGTTAGAGTCAATTGAACTGAAGGCCACCACCCAAGAACTCTTGCGACAACGGCTTTGTACATGTCTTAAATAAGCGATTGTAGTAGAATGTCCCTTCCGTTTCCAGATGGTCCGGTTATAATCATTGAGAACGGTAATTTAGGTGCTGCTTCATATGAGCCGGGGTCAAAATTACCGTTATTGTACAGTAGTAAGAAGGGTTGTTCAATGAGTAGAGATATGTTAAAGCCACTGCAAAACGATACGGGGCACCTTAAAAAACGACACCCCAAAACGATACCTCGCAGACTTGCAAAACGATTCGGGGCACCCTACATGATTTCCACCATTACCACAGACAAGTAATTTTGACGCCTGCTCATATTTAGATTGTTAGAAAACGTATTCCTTAACGTTTATCGGTTTGACTATTGGAATATTATTGCTACTCATTAATAATATTTGGAAATTGCTTTCTATTTATTCTTGGTAATGCTCATGTGAAGCACCGCCAGCCTTTAGCAACACTGATGCAAAAATCCCTCATAATACTAAATGTTGTGAATACTTACAATCCGAACAGAGTAAGACATCATAACAACTAATTCAGAAGTTTTGAAACAAAAGCGTTAAAGCTTAAGGAAATTTTTGATAATTGCTTGTAAATTATTAGTAACATAGCAATGATGAAAGCAGATTTCAATATTGATTTTAATGAATCTCCTAGGTTATCAGGTGATGAAGGAAAATACATAAACAATGCAGAACGTGTGGGGGATTTAAGGGTTTGTTAGAATTGAAACACAAGACGGAAACAAACGTGTCGAACGTGTTTAGATAGGACACGTAACAATTATGTGAAGTATTTCCCTAAACCCAAAACCCTAAACTATTTAATTATGATTCGAAATAAGCTTATAGCAGAAGATTTAGGAAGAAAGAGGGTTAAACAACCGTTGAATTAAGAATGTTGTACTGGAAACAATAATTTATATGTGAATCATCGTTGGGTGTTCTGTGGCAGGGTTATTGATAAATCCAAAATGTTAAGTAGTCACTTGAATAGCAAGGTACATGAGCCGAAGATGGAAGAAATAGAACGAGAAAAAGAGAGATTTAAGAAAGTGATAAGGAATACAGACAAGCTGAGGCAGTTGGAAGAGAGATGGGAAAACATCATTGTAAGTTATAGGAACTAGAAGAGTTTTTGGAGAAAACGGCTTTATGAGAAGCCGCCATATAATATTAAGAGATGACCGACAGTGAATATGAAACCGAGAGTGAGTATAAAACTGAGAGTGAAGATGAAACATATATGTGTTATAACAAAATAAGTAACTTTAATTCTTTCAACCGTTGTAAAGTGTGTAATGAAGTTAAGAACAAACAGCAAGGCAAATGTGATGCCTTACATGATACTAATGATTTGATTGCTGAATATGATTGTTGTGATACGTGCTGTAAATCAAAAATGTCTACTGCTTCATTCAAACGTACAAACACCCTGAATATTCCAAGGCTTGTGAGGCATTAAAGAATAAAATTGATAAGAGTGAATACGCAACTGGAACTTATTGTGAGATAAAACGAATGTATGAAAGCTTAGGCACGTATGATTTTTGCACCGAGGGAAAGAAGAGCACTACAAAGGTATTCTATGTGGCTACTTTAACCGTTATCAGAGAGTGTATAAGTTCTTTCTTGCGAAGATATATGATATACGTAAAGATGACAAGTTAGATTGCAAATGTTTGGAAAAACTAACAAGGCTTACACGTGAAATGATAGTTCAGAATTCTTTGTAGAACCGCACGCTGAATTATACATTTGTTTTCATAATAACAATTATGAAAACTGAACGGTCTTAGGCGAAAAAGGATTAAAGAGAAATGGACATGTAATACTAAGAGATGAATATCAAACACAAATCCTTGAACTATGCCATACGATGATTGAAGAGCTTGAAGAAACAGAAGGTTTCTTGTACAAGAAGCTTAAGAAATTTGAGAAATACAGAACAGACATTTGTAATTTGATAGGAAAAGAAGATGATAGTATAACAGAGAGATTCGCAAAACGACTTTCGGAGAATGGTATAGAAACAGTTTTGGATACCAGAAAACAGCTTGTATACGACCAGTTGGAAGATGGATGTTAGGCAAAAGCGAGATGAAGTATGCAAGCAAATAAGGAAATACAGTAATTCAGATCGAAAATGAAGCAAAAAAGAAATTTAGGTGCTTAAGCATCTACTTTGATATAATAACATAATAAGCATTATGAAAATTAAGTAAGATTCACGCTCCGGTTCAAGGATACGATATTTGCATCGGATTTTAGTGACGTGGATTGGTTTTGGGGTTTTGGGGTGTTAGGAGATTTGTTAGGAGAATTGTTAGGATATTTGGTAAGGTCCTTTGCTTTGGATGGTTATAGGATTTGTGGTAAGATGTTTGTAAGGGTGTGTTGGTAAGATGGTTGGCGAGGAGTATGAGGGCATGTTCATGTCTAGCTCTCAGAGCCCTTCCTGGCAGCAACGGTCTGCAGCCTGTTCGCAGCATGCGGCTCGCTAGGAAGTGGAGAAGGCGGAGCCTTCCAGTCTAGCGCTGGGTTCCCAGCTGATGCCGCCTTCCAGATTTTCTGCTTGCACTGGCATCGCACAGCAGTTAGAGAATTGAACACCAGCACGGATCAGGTCAGCAAACCCTCATACGCACGAGACTCTTAAGCGGATCGTTGCAAGACTTGCTTGGTGTGACCCGTTCACCCTGAAGTGCCTGAGCTGGCCAAGGTTTTGTAGTCGCCTCGAAGCGTTTGACCTCTGCAGTGCTGCTCTGCTGTCGCATTGTCCTCATTGCTTCAGGGTAGTGGCCTGCGGCTTGCTGCTGAGCCGCGCGTTTCATGTTTGTCTTTGCTGAGGAGCGCCCAGTCCGTGGCATTTTCAGCATGTGCGATGTCAATCTCCAAGTCACGTATGCAGTGCGATGCCAGCGGTAGCCATGTCTGTCAAAATGGTTCTAGATGGGCGAACATTTGTTCAAAGATCAACCATGACAGCCAAACTCACTGCCAGAACAAATTAAGAGGCTTTTTCAAGTTTTCTTTCAGGAGTTCATTGCTGCTCAACTGATCTGCAGCTCTGTGCCTTCCCTCTGAAGGGCTTGAGCCTTGACCACACTGCCATGGGCGCTCTCATTGCCGTGGCTTTTGCTTTGCAGAGCCAGCCTGCCCTAACAGCCGTGTCGGTTCTGTCGCATCAAACAGGCAATCTGGAATCTCAGCCGCAATTTCTGCATCAAGTGGTTTTGGCCAAGTTTTCGTAGCAGCAACGAAATTCAACGAGAATTAAGGTGTTGAAGCTTCGTGACCATGTTGCAACTTGCCCGCGATTGGGTCGGTCCGAGTTTGTCATGGTGCTTGTTTCTCCGTTCTTTTGAGAGGTGATTGACGAACGCGAGCTTGTAGCTAGCCGCCTTCGACCTCGAAGCAGCTGCTCCTCCATGCAGGGCCCTTTCTGCCAAAAGCTGACTGATGATTCTGGCGCGCCAGCTCGAAAGGTAAAGTTTTACGGTATCTGACAACGGGAGAGACACATGTTAAGAACGTCACAGGCACCAGCGCCAGCTCGAAGGGTCTGGTGGATGGCGTCTTGTCGCAGCAGCTCCGCATGGCTCATCCAGAGGTATTTCGTTGGGGATTGGCCAGTCGGGACGCTCAGATGCCAGGCATCGGGATGAAGGTTTGACATATGGTTCGTGCGCTGTTGGAATCAGGTGATCAGAAAGTGGCGCTGGCTGTTTCCAAGCTCATTGCGCACCTCACTTCAGGCTAGGTTCTGGGGCTTGGTTTGCTGTCTTGTGAACCCTCGCGAGCCGCAGTTTTTGAGTCAGACGTCTTCAGTGCATCCAGTGCCGCGGGCCACGGCGACTATTGCAGAAAATGCGGCAAGCATGTGCTTCCACAGCAGCTTGCGCTTTCAGGTTCGACGCTTTGTAGCAACTGTGGAGGTGATGTGAGTCTGTTTTGCTTTGGTTTGGGGGTTGTGTCTGGTCTGATTTGGTCGTCCTTCTTGTTGATTGTTACTGCTGCGCTACTGGTGCCTCGCCTTGCAGCAAGACTGCAATCCTGCTTCGGAAGTGAGGCTGGCAGGGAGCAGAACATGGTGCGGAATGTGTTTTCAGATTCACCATGATTGAAAACAAGGTATGGTACAGCGCACAAGAGGCTCGCTTGACGTTTACCTGAAATTATGAAATCGGCGAAATCGTCAACACTGTGATTGCCATCTTTGTGCTTTGTTTTCTGCGTCCGGCAAGTGCGAAAGCGGTTTAGTTCAGCTCCCACGTCCTGTGCGGGCCGTGCATGAGTAAGATTAGCAAATGTTTGTTGAGCTTCTTTCCATTTGAGGCATATTCGTATGTGTCGTCACATGGACCAGACAAAGCTTGTTCAGCGCTCAATTGAAATCGTTGCCGCTCATCTCTACGTTACCCGCGGTCTCAAGTCGACATCGTCGAAGAATGGGTTATTGTGAGGCTGACATCCATTTGTGATTGAATCACGGCAACGGAGGAACCTGAAACGATCTTCTGCTTGTATGAGCCTTGCAATCTCTTTGCACCTTTAGGATTAAGAGCGTGCTGCACATGAACGCGCGTCGGCTTTACCAGGCACATCCAAGACAGATCTCATGAACAACTCCGTGCGTGAAGCGCCGCCAGAGCCTCCTCGGCCTGTTTTGTCCATGGCTGGTTTCTCGACGTTCCAGGTTCGGAGTTCACACCATGTGAAAGGATGTGAAAGGAAAGCATGATTTGATCATGACTCATGGTAGCCGTTTAGAGCGACGTGACCAGGTCGAGATCTTCGAGATCCCGATGCTTCGAGCTAAGCTTACGGCATCTGCCTCTCTCACATCGCTTTGGACAAAGTCTCCCGGCAGATTATTCGAGAGGTTTCCCGACACTTCTTCGCACATAAGAGGCTCGATCTCGACTCAACATGTAGAAGCCAATTTTTTTTCAAACAGCTGTCTGACGCGACGAGACGCAACGGTTTTTCATGGCAGAACCAGGACAGACTTACATCCTCTTTGGAGTGGAGCATGGCAAGTTGTAGCCTGTCCGTACCCAGCCAAACCGGCAACAGCGCTCTTTTTTGGCGACGCTTGGTGGCATTTCATTGTGTGCAATTGATTGACAAGGTCTTGCTTTTCTGGCATTTGTTCGAGTCGGAGCATGTGCATGCATCTCGTGACTGTGTAGGAAGCACTTTTCCAGGAAGCTGCTCTGCATCATGGGCTTTGCCTTCGAGCAGGAAGTTCACGGCTCAAGCTAGCACGCTCGGTGGTCGTGCGTCGCTTCGTCATTGGAATCCCGGCACCTTGCATGTTCAGAGAGACTTCTTTTGTTAGGCTGCTATCGTGGACACATTGTTATGTATGGATTGACCTTGAAGCTGTTGCTTTCTGGCGGACCTGGACCCTGTTGACGAAGTCTCTTGAATCCTTGGCAACTTCTCTTGAGTGCCAAATGCTGTACATGGCCTCCAAGCCTAACGAACGCGGGAACGTGGAGCTGGAGCCGCGAAGGCAGAAAACTTGGAACAAACAGCAAGAAGCCGTTTGCACTTCCAGTTTCAGAGGGTCACAGCTAGAATTTCAGTGCAGGGACCCTGCACAGAGGTGACAGCGCCAGTGCTTGCAAGAAAGGCAAAGCAGAATATGACATCAAGCGCCGGCAGCAGCGCAAGCTGTCGCAGCTCCCAAGGAATGCCATAAGGCCATGACGCTGAGAGCACCCGGCCAAAGAGAGATTCCACAGGGCTTGGCCCAGCCCCAGCCGTGCCTTGCGGCAACGTCGAGCACATGAAGGTACTGTGAGAGCCTCCTGTTGATTTTTTCTTTACATGTTCCATGCTTTTTAGTCTACCTGGCAGAGTTGTGCATTTTTCTTTGGCCCCGTTGATGAACAGTGATGATGCAGTGGTTCGAAACATGCACAAGCAAGTCTGTCCCAAGACCTGAACCTACAGTAAACTCTTCTGAAAGGATTCCGCCGCTCGTTCCCCTCAAGACAAATGGAGCAACGGTGGTTTCATTTGTGGATTGCTGGAGGCACAAGCTGTGTTCATGAGATGTGTCGTAGTCAACACATTCACAACTGCCTTGACTTGGACAGCTGCTAAGGGAGGATGTATCAGTGTTGACGAGTGTAGGGAGTGGCTGCGGAGTTGCTGATATGTGAAATTGGCCAACGTGGCAGGACTTGTTCTGAATCGTCAAAGAACATCCAGGGGTCTTTGTCAAGTTAGCCATGACAGGGGCGAGAAAGATGGTGTCGAAGTTTGGCGCAGATGACGATGGATGCGCGAGCTTCCAAAGCCCACGGTGCAGGCCAGTCATTGCACAGTAGATTAGCATGAGGCCCTGGGAAGAATCCGCTATTGTACATACAACCATGAGTTGAGAAGCGCGATGGCTTAGACCTGTAGTCCTGTAGAATTCTGCATGCAGCGATGCCTGTGATTTGGGTTGAAAGCCGGGTTGATGATGGCCCTTGAGATTCATGGTTGGCCACGAGGGCATGTCATGCAACAACCGGAGACAGAGGCCCGGGAATGTTCTACACTGACATTGGGAACAGCCTCGTGGCTGTCAATGAGGCGCGCCTTGTGATGGAGCTGGGCCGCTGGTGTGTGGTTGCAAATGTTGCAAAGATCTAAGTCAGGTTGCCCTCATTGGCATGCCGGTGGCTGGTGTCGTGGTAGCTTCAGTTGCCTTGTCTACCGCGCCTGCGCAGTGGGCATCTGGAAGTCAACGCCAGGCGCAGAGACCGGGTGCGTTTCTGCATTCCGTAGCAACCCATGTGCTCAACAGGCGCAATCTTTGCAGGCTTCTGATTCAGTGCTGCTGCTTGGAAATGCTTGAGGCGATCAAATTGCAGATTCTTGAGCTTGCGTAATTAAAGGATACGCGCATGGTGGGTGTGGCGCTGTATGATGGTCAGAGCGCATTTTCCAAGTTTGCGACAGATGCAAAAAAAGGAGTGGAGGCAGATCCATTTGGAGCTGGGCAGAAGACAAGCAAATCAAATCCAAGCGACTGCCAAGTGGAAGTCGCTTGTGCGTTCGGCATTCTGAGGGTGCAGCACAAGTGTGACATCCAAGAGGCAAACCAGCGCAGGGGTATCTGGCTTTCTCTAAATTCCGTTTCGAGGAGGAGCTTCAGAAAGCATTCGTTTTGAGGGTGATGGGAGATAAAGCAGCTCAACTTGTCACGGCCTTACTCTGGAGGACAATCACAGACGTACTTGTATGCAGCTTACCAGCCTGGCCGTGACAGCGACTAGCATGCTCAGTCAGTGATCAACTCAATTGGTCTTTGGTGGGGGGTTCCTGCCGATCCTGCCTAACCCATGGGACATCGTTCGAACACAGAAACAGCACGTTGTCTGACAGCCGCGCCCGGAATGATTCTGGTTCTTTCTGCAATTTTTGTGCGGCTGCGGAGCTTTGCATTGTCCTCTTGAAAGGTCGTCCTGTTGCGGCGGCCTCTTGTGCAGCAGAAGATCGTGCAGCCCCCTGGACCTGTTGAGGGGACTCTAGAAACCATTTCGTCCGATGCAGAATCTCGGCTTCAACGAAGGACAGTGTGAATGGATCATCAAAAGTTATAGCTAAATGACGTGACGGATCTATGATTCGGCACTTTGTGAGGCTGTCTGGGATGCTGATGACATATTGTTGTGGCCAAGCAGCAGTTCAGCAGCAACAGGTTGGTTGTGACTGAGAGCCCTGGTGAGGCATGGTCTTCGTCTGAGCAGACGTGTGAGCTTTGTCGATCAGCTCCGCGAGCGGCCTCCCGCATCTGAGCTGGAATTCTAGCGAGAGCCAGTGCACCATCTTCTTTGCTGAGGTGAGCGGACCCTCTCCGCGGATGGTCGAGGACAACCTGGGCTCGGTAGTGTGGTGCCGAAGGGATCATGGCTTTCCCCCAGGAGGTGGACACGCAGGCTGTGGTGCCGGAGCCGTCAGAAGTTTCAGCTGAGGGGTGCTTCTCTGAGCCTCTTGGAAGTTTGCAGGGAGGCATCCTCTGACTCTGCAAATGGCCCAGGCCAACGTCCACATACCTTGACTTGCAAAAGCAACTGGCAGCTACCCCAGACCATCTCACAGCCAGCTCACAGTTCTCAGCGATGCAAACTTGACAGCAGGTGCAGGCATTTGCTGATTTGGCCTCGAAGCTGCCAAGCAAGCCCAGCTCCCACGAGGCGGGGCACGTCTGTGGCTGGCTGGTCTTCACGCATACGTGTCTTCCTTGGCAGCAACCGTTTGTCGATGGAACCGGTCCTTTGTCTTGGTGGTTTGGCGAAGATTCAAAAGGCGTGGCTCGAGTATGAAGCAATGAGTCGAGCATGGCGGAGCATGGCGGAACACTCGCCTAACTTTTTGAATCGGCTGCTGAGCTTTTACTGTAGGCTACTGCTAGGCTATTGGCAACTTGTGCTGCCATGTAGCCCGATGCGGGGGACCAGAGTCGCAGTCGTCAGCCATCCCACAGGCTTGTGTGGCAAGACGTCCGAAACACTTGGCCTAGGCACGAAAACACGCAAGGCCGGCGGACAGTATGCGCGCAACCGCGACCTCATTCAATTCGTGCTTTCCGAGGACAAGACCATGTAAGCTGGCATCGGCATAGATATCAAAATCTTGAAGAATCTTTGGAGCACGAGACAGAAGTTGAAATGAAGTCTTGTTGCGAAGAGATGGATCACGAAGTCTTGTCGCAGCTGTGTCAGGAATTACTGAATGAAGACATGGATGAATCGGGGACCCTTGACTGAAACCATGTGAAATCACCTGGCAGAAGCTGTGTGAACCTTGTGGGCTTTAGCCATCCAGGGACAAACCGCTGATCAGGAGGAGCATGGGACACCTGCAGTGCGGAAATAGCATAGTGCACTGCGTGCAGACTGCAGACTGTGCAGCAGCAAGGAAGCGCGCTGGGCAATGTCATTGCGGCAATGTTGTGTTGTAAATATGAATATGAAGCCTTGCCTAGGCCAATGGCCGCGTTGATTTTCCCGCCCTGCGTCGTTCGTTCTCGCTCCAAGCTTCATCAAGCATTGCCTAAGCGGCTGCCAGTGACCGTTTCAGGCTCCTGTCACCTGTCGCTCCCCACATTCGTAGTCTCCAGTACCAGCAAGCGAGTGGACCAAGTGCCGGCAAACACTTGAAACATGAAGACTATTAAGAGGAAAAGGTGGGCGAACAGTTTGGCATAAAGGCTGATGATTGACAAGGCGGCCGTGTTGCAAACAACTAGATGCGTAAACAAAACAACACGTTCTGTTTACTGCACGTAGAGTGCAAGATGCATCACACAACCGAAACTGTAACGCATGATAGACATGTATAGTATACATCACATAGGATGCCAGATAGATACAGTGCACGTGCCCTTGGATATCAGGCGCGGGGCTTTTCGTCTGGCAGCCCTCGACGTCAAGGGAGATTTAAACTTAAAAGGGAGGTGAGGGCTTGGGGTTTAGGAAAGAAACATCGTCAGCATGATTTGGCTGCATCTTCTATACTTTTTCGCATCCGCGGTTCACATCCCTTGTGGCTCCCCATGATAACGCTTTCCAAGCTGCTTCAGCCACTGCAGACTTTGATGCAAGCTCTCACAGACCGCCCTAGGATTGGCCCAACGATCTCATACTGACAGAAAGGCCACCACATAGAACTTCTATTGCCCCCGGAAAGCCCGCATAAATTGAGCGTAAACCACCCTCTCGAAAACCCTATAAAACTTGCAAACACCATGATATGAAAAACCCACAAAGTCATGAAATTTGAAATTCCATGACAGCTTCATTCAAGTTCTGATGGCCAAGCAGCATATACGGGCCAACATTTGAACAAAAAATACCACCAATGATGCTGATGATGCTGGCCTCTACGGCCAGCATCATCAGCATCATTGGGGTCCGTTTCTCAATTTTGCGCCTTCCTTTGCACTCCTTGAGTGTAGAATTAGGGCTGGCTTTGACTCTGGTCCAGGACAACCCTCGGGCTAGTTTTCCAAAATGACCGTGCTCACGATGCTTTTTTGCGACCCCTTCAAAAATGTCCCCGTGTGCTGGGGAGAGGCATCTGGAAAGCAAGTGAATTTGAGAGTGGTTTTGGAGTGAAGTCCGGCTTGGAGAAACCGAGGTCTCAGGGCGGGACGTCGGCAGGGGCGGAGCCGGGCCCATAGACCTGACGGCCTAGCTTCGAAGCCAATAGCGAAAGACAGCGAGAGCAAGAGTAACAGGACCAGTAAGTAACAGGAGTGGTTGGAATGGCAGTGGTGAATGGTCCGGGGGGACCCCAAAAATGCTTCAACAATCACTCCGTGTGCTGGGGAAGCTTTAAAAACACGGGTGTATTTGAAACTGGCTTTTGGGTGACCGAGCTGACCCCCTTTATTGTGCTGATGAAGCTCGTGTACAGCCCGCGCATCACCAGCATAATTGAGGGTCCAATGGGTCCATTTCGCTGCTCGCCAATTGCACTTTTCGTCGCTCGCACCTGATGCGTTATCCCAAGATGGGCCTCGGGCCTAGTTTTGCGACGGGCCTCGGGGCTAGTCTTCAAAACAGTCCGTGCTCATGATGCTTTGTTTTGGGAGACCCCGCACATCCTTCCAAAATCCATCCGTGTGCTGGGGAGAAGCCTCGGAACACATGTGAATTTGAGAGTAGTTTTGGAGTGGGCTCTGGGAGGGCCCGTGGAGAAACGGAGGTGGGTCGGTGGCAGTGGCGCCACCCCCTGTAGAGCTAAAGCTCTAGACACGGGCTCCGCCCTGGACCATGTTCGGGGGTCTCCCGAAGTTCCAACCTTCCACAAACTTTAGCTCTAAATAAATCCGAACATTTTGGGTCAAGCAGCTCTCCTAGTGGAGGTGCTGGGATTGCCAATTTCCTTGCTCTCAAATCAGGGTCCTGTTGAACTGTGTTAAGAGACTCTCAAGGATTGCGTGGATGGGCGAACAAGGCGAACAAGGGTCCATGGCCGGGGAAGGGGTTCGGCTTGCTGACAAACGAATCTCAGCCAAGGGAACAACTTAGAAGAAGATATTTTTTAAATTTGGGTGGAGGTCAAAGGGGGTCAATGGGAGGGGGTAAGGGACTGTTCCGAATCGCATTTTCATATCGGTGGGGTGGGGGATAGGAGGAGGGGAGAGAGGTAGTTCAGGTCTGAACGAGGCCGACGGGGTTCAAGAAAATGAGAGGCCGGTTCTCGGCCCAACTTATGAAGAAAACCTCAATGATGTTTTGAACAGGGGAGCCAGGTTGAACGTGCAGAGAAGCAGGAAAAGGTATGGTTCCGCGCACAGGGTCACGGGATGACCATGGCGCTTGTTACAACTCCTTTTAGCAGCCGATTGCAGGTGCTGGCGGGTGAGGTCTAGAGGGATCTGAATTCAGACTCAAATACGCAGTTCTCATGCATAGCCGGGTCGCTGCGGATGCTGGCTTCGATTTTGCCCATGTCCTAACATGAGCGGTAGCTGACCGATTGCATTCCAAGCTTGGTTAGATTAACAGTGGAGGTCACACCAACACGCATGACCCACGTTGTAGAGTAAAGATAGGTCCAACCTAGAAACCTCAAAGCCTTGAGCTTCAACCTTTAGGGTGAACCAGCTACACCTTCTGACCCTGGAAGTTCCTAGGGAACGCAACCAGAAGCCTAAAAGCGCCATCAGATCCATGATATTTCTCAAACTGACGTAGGCGCTGCCCTGAATGAACTACACCGTATGCTGGGGACTCAATCCCCAAACCCAACGATCTAAGAAATCATCATGAAAACTGGCCTTAAACCTTAGATCCCGTCTTCTCAAGGAAACGCACACCTAGTTTGCAATATCCGAAGTACAGATCAGTAAGCCCCAAAACGTGGAAACGATGAAGCCCGAAAGTGTGAAGACGCATGCCCTCGATAAGCAAACTCATTTCAGCTAGCAGCACGGGCTGGCCTTGGTGTAAGGGAAGTCCTTCCGTCAAATCCCTCTAGCAGGCGCATCTTAAGTGCAACTCGAGACCACTCCTCCTTTACAGCTGACAATTACCCCAGGCATGAAACCATGATCTCGTTCCAAGTGATTTTTTTACTCGCTCAAATGACTTGTGGCCCCTCGTACTTCTATATCTACTAGGATTGTTCAAATTGTTGGCACTCAGGGACGTGCAGGATTGGTCCGGATGTTCTGAACCTTGGTAATGAAAATGGCTACTACGGCCACACGGCGCTTCAGTGGCTATTTGCCACACCGCATTTGGGAAGCTTGGGCATCTTGGGTCACCTGACTCTCCATTGGCTCGCCCCCGCAAACGAGAGCACAAAAACCTCAAGCTCACAAACGGTTGGATGGATCGTTCGGCCGTCAGCGCTTTTCTCCACAATGAAGCTCCACCCACTAACAATTGCAAAGTGAAGGTAGTCAGCAGGGATGCTGAACCATGAACAGGCCTACTTGCCAACTTGCTAATCCACATACAAGGATGGAAAAGAGGAGGGACACCGATGGCCGAGTCCTCCAGAAGGGCAGTGACCGACAGGCTTAGGACAGCAAGAGTAGCAAATCAGAACAGCACTGCAGGCCACAGTTCCCTCTCAGCTCATCAAACGGACTAAGCCCGAGATCTTGAAAACATGGAGCACCAGCCTTCAAAAGCCGCATAATGCCTTCAAGCGAAATGTTCGTTTGTGGCCAGCGCAGGTGGAGGAGCTTTCATCGGACGTTGCGTCCGAAGTGGCGTCTGAAATACAGCCATCACAGGTTCCAAGCTGAAATGCCACACCAACACGAGTTTGTTGATCGTGTCAAGTCTTGGTGAGTCGAGCACAGCAGAGTTGTTCGCAGGAGGATTCTCTAGAGGAGCTGTCTGAGGATGACAAGCGGTTGCAGGCGCAGCTTCACCAGCAGCCCGTTGCTCAGATACATTTCAAGCATGAGTAGTTAAGATGGGTTGAGTTCTGCATTTTCGTCCTGGAAAGGTTTGGAGAAGCCCTCAGCATTCTGCTTGACCAAGGCCAGCAGAGTTTGAGTCACAAATTCTTCTTCTTTGTACAGCTAGTTCTTTTTTTTCTAGGTAAATCCGCAAGGAGCGGAAGAATGAATGCAAGGAAGAAAAACACACAACGAATCAAGGACCCACAGAAGCAAACGCTGCAAGGGATCTGGAACAACAAAACCAATGAAGAAAGAACGAAGGCGAGAATGAAACAAATCATAGAAAGCGGGCGTGAGGTGACTACAAGGACGGTCTTGCAGAAGCTGAAGGTTTGAGTGCTCCCCTGTCCTACATGATTGGGAGCCTGCGCTCCCTGGACCTCACATGCGCTCATTGTTCATGCTCTGAAGGCTGGGATGGCCGCGCAGCACTTCAGATCTTCAAAAAGTGGCTTTCAAGCCAGACCCAACATGACCTTGTATGCAGCTTCAACAATACCGAAATCCGTCAATGTTCTTTGTGTTGTGGGATGTTCACTATGTTCACCGACGCCCTGACGGTGTCATCAAAAGCAAGCAGACGTACAGTGAATCTTACTAAGATCTGCGAAGCTCACAGAAGTTCTGTGGCTCTTTGCAGACCCTCATCCCAGTCACTCTGGAAGGGGGCACTCAACTCCAGTCTGCTTCCAATGACCCGTGTACAAACATGGGAGTATATTGACATTGTTGAAGATTCGCTGTTGAAAGAGTTGTGCGGTTTTACGCATGACCCCCTGTTCTATGTCACATATATTTAGTTTGTATCGTGACACTGACTTCCCCGGTCAGCGCTACGTACAGCTTCTATTACTCTCTCTTTTCTAAATGATGTATCTCACAGTATGCCTCGGATTATCTCCAAGTGCTGTGATTTAAAATAGCTTCAGCTTTCTAAGAACTCTCCAAATGATGGAACTCACAAACAGCACATGAAAGAACCTCCGCCACCTTCCAGGATGGGTAGCGTTAGGTACCGAAAACAAAAAAAGAGCTGACGAACAGACTCTACGGTTGGCCTGCGGCGATCACAAAACCCGGTTGCCTGTGATCCCTTCACTGCTTCTTAAGGAGTGGATTTGGTGCTGTGCACTTTCGATCTGATTTCTGCACGATTTCATTGCAAGTTTTGTTCCTAAAGGTCTTGCGCTTGCCGCTTGAGAGTGCCCTTAACTCATGGACGTTCCTACTGTTTGGTATGGATGCGTACAGTGTTATTTTTTGGGCATGGGTGCTCTGGTAAGTGAGTGCTTTCCGGAGACAGACGTTCTCATGGTCTGGGCATGGACGTGATCATGTTTTGGGATGTTTTGGGCATGGATTCTTCTGCTGACGGATGCTCTCGTAGATGGACGTCAGTCTGGTTTGGGCATGGATGCGCTGGTGAGGAGATGCTCTTGTTGATGGATGTTGCCACTGCTACTTATTGTTATTACTGTTTGACAGGCGTGCTCTGGTAACTGCATGTTCTCGGGGATGGACGTTATTCTGACTTGGGCATGGATGCTCTGGCAATTGCATGCTCTCCAAGATGAGTGCAAGCATGGTTCCGGCACGCAGCAACTACCTCCTAGTCGCAGCATTGCTGCAGGTCTGCGGATCTTGCTCCTGCATTTCAGAGCCAGTGCTGGGGGCAGGTTGAAGCAGCATACTCTACATGGCTTCCAAACAGCACGTGGCTACAAGCACAGTGCACTATAGCAAAAAGTGACGGCAACCCTTCTTCGTTTGGGGCAACCTCAGCCTGAAGGCTCTAGCAAGCACTGAAGCCAACGCCCAGGTCGGCTCCGAGATCAGGAAGAAACATTCGTGTAGCCCATTAACCACGGAAGAACATGCTCAACAGTGTTGAAGTTTGCAGAACCAGATGCCAGAGCCAAAAGCAAAAAACGGATAACAAGAGTTGCTGGCTCCGCAAGGCTGTGCACTGTTTGAAGGCAGTGATTGTGGATTGCATCGTGCAATTTGTGAGCACGGGGTGGGGGCGGGGTGAAGAGATTTCACTTCAAGGTCAGGAGAAGGCCGAGGACACGATCCACACTGTCGAGCTTTAGTGACTTCAGTGAGCGAGCCCGTTACAAATCGCTGGGAAACAGCAGCCAGCTTCGCGAGCCATGCAACAGCAGGGCCAAAAAGCGAGCTCCTGCTTTCTACGTTGAGGTTTGGGGAAGCTTGGTGCGTTGACATGCGTTGACTGTGGCTAGCCCAGGCCAAGCGCTTCGGCCCGTTCCAAGGTACCGACAGCGGACGCTGAAGCCTTGGCCAAGGCACACTTCTTCCCTGCATGCTTACTCGTTTTACTCGTTACGTGTGTTGGCACCAAAGCACTGTCTGTGTGTAATCGAAACAGATTGGCCTCTGCACTGCAGAAGAGCTTGTGTGTGTGTGTGTGTGTGTGCCGTGTGATCTGATGTTCACAATCACCGTGGCATCATCGATCTCTACCATTGTCATAGCAGGCTGTCAGGGGTAGCCATTTTCAGACGCATGCAACATGTGGCAAATGGTCAGGCACTTCTTACGAAGGCTGACGCATTGGTGTTTTGCCTAGAAAGTTGTCCCACGCGGCTGGTTTTCTGGCCATGAAGGGCGGATCGTGAGAATAGCTACTAAGGCCAAAGCTTCTGCATCTCTGAAAGCCTCTTCCTCGAGCGTGTTTAGCTCAGAGATACTTGAGCTGCATTGCCATGCTTGAACAAGCAGACCAAGCCAGTTTGAGCGTCTTTTTCCCGAGGTCCTGCAGACTGAGCAAGTCCAGCAGGTGTGGACAATGCTAATTTGATTGTGCAGGCTGTGTCAGATGGTTATGCAATTCACTCACGATCTCTGCAGATCTTGAGCCAATCCTTGGCAATATGGGGTGATCTTGCTGCGAGCTTGGTGGCGCTTCTTTGGAAGAGCCAATGCCAGTCCAGAAAGCGTGAATGAAGGAAAATCACATCTCTCAATATGCCGCTCAAGGTGCCGGAGCAAAGCAAGCGTTCCAAGGTCGTTCGAACTTTAATGTGGATAGTTGATACACTTGAAAAGCCTCCGGCTCAACCCCCCCAAAGGCAGTCAGGCTTTCCCAAGTGAGACGAGACGGAGACGAGAGCAGAAGTCATCTAAGGCAGACAGACGGGAAGCAGTTTCACGCTTGCGCAGCCGATATTGCATCAGCGGCACCACGATCAAATCAACGACGTTGTATTATGTTCGGAAAATATTGTCGCGCCGCCTATGTTTTTTCCAGGGGCTGGGCACGAGACCAACCGGCGCAAACGAGAGAAGTTTAAGCCAGGCTGCCGACTCGCGGGACCTTGCGTGCCTGGTGTTTGGTGTGTGGGATGTTGCTGTTAAGTTGCTGCACACTGCAAGTAGACGAAGTAGACCTTACCAGGATCTCGCTTGCCAGGCCTTGGGCTTGGCCCAGGTTTGCAGATGTTCAGGCCTTGACCCCCTGGCCAGGGGTCCAAGGGTTCTCAGGCCCAGGCCCCAGCGCCTTAGGCCAACCCAGAAAAACCCCTCATCTCTGTCTCCTGAGACCATCCACGCCCCAAAAGGTCGGCGGAAATCTATATAAATCTAGATGATTGCGAGGACCAGGATGGATGTTCTGCTCTGATTGCACGCCGCTTGGGAGGAGCTAAAGCTGAAGATTTCTTTGCGCGTAAAGGCGAGGCCCTTCACAGTTTGAACAAGAATTCAGAAGGCGGGCGGTTGGATCCATGCTTGGTTCAACAACTTGAGGCCTACAACCTGGAGCTTTCAGCTCCCGATGCTGACCTCACTCCGGCAGGCATGGGTCTATCTAGCTTCATGGCAAGATGAAACCTGGCGACGTCAAGGGCCCATGATGCCGTGAGGATACCCTGAGCCTGGGAGCACCATGGCAGCGGCTGTGCGTCACTCTGTTAATTGCCAGCACTTAGCTGGCTGCAGGCAGTCTTACTCAGGATTGGTTCCAGACTCTTCTGGAGAGCGGTGACAAGCACCGGCTGGCATTAGTGACCTGCCTCTACATCGTTTGCGGCAGTACCTGAGAAGAAGCCTATTAGGTACTGCGAGGCAGTTTTGCCGATGCGCAGCTGGATGAGATTTGTCTACTCGCCTGTCGGCCTGTGACCCAGAGGAGACTTTGGATTGAAAAAGCAAAGTGTCGCAATTGGGGTACAAAGAGGCAACGGGACTTCTCATTCGAGGTTCGGAGACAAGCACCAGCTGTCAAGAAATCAGATGCCTGGAAGCAGTGCAGGCCTTTGTGCAGGTTCTTGTGGACACCCTCGGCTTGGATTTTGCGAAGATCAGCCAGGCTGGCAAGTGGACTGCATGGTATTTTCTGAGCCTGGCGGAATAGATCAGGCTGTGCTAAAGGTGGTGGAGAGATCCGTGTCGCGTGGAGCCCTTGGTGACACGTGCTGGTGTCGTTTTGACTTCGACCGTCTACCCATCAAGCCCCTTGCAGGCTTGGGGAAGCTTGGTAAAGGACCACCGCAGAAGCTTCGGCCTGATCTGCTTCGAACCCTGACAGAGGAGCCGTTCGCGTAGAGCATATGGAGCGCAGCTTAAAATCAAAATTGCACGGCGCTGCTGCATTCCTGCAGGAGATGGTGAAAGGAGCTCTTGAGGCCTTGAAGGCGTGACCATCTCACGAGCTTCGCCATCAGTGAAGATAGCCTTGGTTTTCAGATATGTGGAGGCTCAACTTGTATCGAGCTTTTGTCTTGCAAGTCAGTGACAAGTTCATGTTCTCAACAAGACGGTGCCAGTGGGCTTGAAGTACCTTCCTTCTCTTCTGCAGCTCTGCATGAGGCTCAGCAGGTTCAACTACTGGGCGCCTCATCTGCCATTCTTCAGGTGGCTTCGTCCAGCATTGTACTCAATCCTTGACCTTTTTACAAATGCTGTGGTCCGCCAGCTGATCGCATTTCTGGTCGCCCGAACGCGAGCTGCCGACGAAAGAGCTGGCCCAAGCGATGACCGCAATCGCTGTCAGTTGTAGAAGCATGTAAAGCAGCTGTTGAGGCGACAGTGATGATTCACCCAAGCCCTCACAGTGCCAATCTAAGCTTGTCACGGCCTGTGAGCAGTTGGGCTGTCAGACTCAGAACCGCATCCAGGCCAGCAGCAACTCTCAGCGCTTCAGAAGGCCCCTAGGCTGCTCTATTCTGAAACTCTGGAAGGTAGAAAAAGCTGGGCTCTGGGTGAACGCCAAGGCCGCGCTTGGGAGATCCTCTTGACTGCTGTATTCAGGGCAGCAGAGGGCTCAGAAACAAAGACACCTGTCCTGAAATGAGAAGGCTGGCTTTTGAGTCATAAGTGTGGCTCTAGGTACGACTATTCTGCAAGAATGGGTGGGAGATCGCTTAGGAACAGAGAAGACAATCACTTAGGATGATATTCGTTCTGGCTGGCTTATCGGAGAAAACGCGGCAGGGGTCAGCCATTCGGCCTATTGTTTTTTGCTTCCTCAATTTGAATTTCCATGCTCATCTCGTCCTAAGTCATTTTTTGGTGTCATTTGGCTGAATTAGCTTTGAATGCTTACGAAGCTTGCACAAATTCGTTGGTGGGTGGTTCCTTGAAGTGCATGACACCAACCCAAACCATAAAAAGCCCCAAGCTGTAAAAACCCTAAACTCTAAAAGCTCTAAACCCTAAACACCCTAAAACCAAATAACCCGAAACCCTAACACTTTGAACCTGAAACCACCTAGAAACTCTAAGCTCCTAAATCCTGACATCCCTAAACCAAAAAAAGTCTCAAGCCCTAAAACCCTTAAACCCGAAAAGCGCTAAACCTAAACACGCTAAAGTTCCGAAAGCCTCTAAAACCGAAATCCTAAACACACAAGAGACATTGCAAAAAAGCGCAAGCACCCTAAACCTGAAAACCGCTACAAACCCTAGCCTCGTACATCCTGACATCCCTAAACCCTACAGCCTAACAACCCCAAGCCCTAAAAACCCTAAAGCCTAAAACCTGAAACCCTAAACACCTTAAACCTGAAAACTACCTAGAAACCCTAAACTCCTAAAGCCTGACATCCCTGAACCATAAAACGCCCTAAGCCGTGAAAAGCCTAAACCCTGAGCACCGTAAACCCCCAAAGCCCTAAGCCCTAAACATCCTCAGCTCTAAAACCCCTAACACTGAAAACTTCAAGAGCCCTAAACTCTTAACCCTACACACTCTAAGCCAAGAAGCCCGAAACCCTTTGAACACCCCGAGAACCGTAAACCCTAAACCCAAAATAACTAAGCCCCTGGACTGTAAAATTCTTGAAGCCCTAAGCCTTAAAGACCCCCAACCTTTGACCTTAAAGATCCTTCCACGCCTAAACCCTAAAGACCCTGTTCCCCTAGAGACCCCCCAACTTGCAAACCCTAAAGATCCCGAGCCCCAGACAACCCTGAACGCCCGAAACTAAACCCCGAAAGATACTAATCTCAAAAACTCCGAATACCGCAAATCATAATAACCCTTAACCTTAGAAACCCTAGACCCTAAGAATCCTAAAGCCTCAAAACCCTAAAGACCCCCAAACCCGAAGAACCCCAAACCCTAAGAATCCTAAAGCCTAAGCCTAAAGCTTAAAATCCAAAACATTGAACCATAAACATCCTAAACCCTTGCAACCCTAAACGCCTAAAACGCTAAAACCTAAGAACCCTAAAGCCTTAAAACCTTGAACCCTCAAAACCCTTGCAGCCCTATAAAGCCGAAAACTCTTTACCTTGGAGAAGTCATAAGTGATACAAAACCTCTAAACCCAAACAACCCTAAGCCCTCATAAGCCCCCAAGACCCCTTCGCCCTAAACAACCCCACGCCTGAACCGTAAGAACCCTTTCGCACTGGTCCAAAGTGATCTCTGGTCCCAAGTGATCTGTTTTTTCTCGCCCTGATTTCTGACCCTGCATGAATTCTGAAAAGGTGGGGATTGAGTTTAGTTAGGCTCTGTAGATCGGATAGGACACTTTGAGTTTCTGAGCAGAGAATAACCTATAGGATGCTGAGGACGAGTGGCATGTGGGGGCTGCTGGGTGGATGTCAAGCAGAAGCCACAGCCCGTTCTTACGAACGCAATGAGGTTCCAAAGACTTCTACCAAGACCCAGGCCTTCATGCCCGTTGAACGTCGTGGCACGGCATGCTTGGAGTCTTGACGCTGCTGTTGTTCGGAGGTGTTCCATGCCGGATACGTGCATGATGTTCTTAGACCATCCTTGGCGGAAGCTTGGCTGACCTGCGCTGGGTGGAGCGAGTTGATGCGGTAGCAGTCACACGAGTTGCCATGGTGGGCTTTGCGGGGGCGCTATCTCCAGGCGATTGCGGGGCAGTCCCCGCCTGCACATCAGTTCACACAGGTGCGACTAGCTGAATCACAGGAGGGGAAGCGTTGGATTGCTACTGCATTGATTGGCAGGAACAGCTGGATGTCATTTTATCCAGCGGAATGGGGCACATCGAAACAGCACGTGAGTGCTTGAGGCCGGCATGCTTCCGGCAGGTTGTCATGCCATGCGCAGTACTTAATCATTGCGACTGCTGCTTGCGATTCCAGGGCAGGAGAGTACAACATAATTGTGTGTGCACGCTGGACCCATGTATGCAGCTGAATCTTTGACACGCTTTAGCCCCTGAAAGGCTACCCCAGGGCTGAAGAAACAGCTTTCCCAGCGAGCCCATTGGATCTCTCCGTGAATATGCCAGGGACTTCGCTGGCAGACTTGATCAGCAACAGGCTGGGACTAGTGTTGTTTCTCTCCTGTCCATGGGGCTGACTGACTCCCAGTATCGCATGGTGAGTTCCAACGCCCTGCTGAAGAATCCTGTGCCGTACGAGCGCTTGCAGTGTGCCATGGAATAAGGGATGGGCGGGGAAGACAGGATGGAGGACAAGGAGGTAAGGGAGGGAAGGGAGAGAGTGGCATGAGGGGAGAAGGAGTGGCTCCTTCGTGATTCCTGAAAGAGTTCCTGAGCGCTTGCGGGCAGCGCGGGATAAAGAGGAACTTGAACAAACTGCAAGCGCCGCTCGAATAGATTTTCCTGTGTGAGTGGCCATGGGTGGAAGTGGTCCAGCAACGCAGTTGCAGCTCCAGTGCATGCAAGTGTGAGCTTCCTCAAACGTGCTGCGTGCTTGAGCACATTCTGGTCTAGGCTGAGATTTGGCTGGTTCAGGGATGAATTGTGCGACTGATGTCCCCACAACCAGACTCCTTTGCAAGTGCCACCCTAGTCCAAAATGCTTTCCATTTCTGCCGAAAGCGAGGTCCAGAACCCTTACCTGGACGGTTGTGAAATTATGGACCGTTTTTGTGTACCCTGACCGTTAGGGCCCGCATGTTTAAGGGCACCCGAAAAGGGACCACAATTTTAACAACATTCCACCTGTACTTCAAGTCAGGCTACAGCCGGGTTCGCAACCATGGTCAAAAACCTTTGCGCGCGTCCATGGTGGCATGGAAGATTTGGAATTTCTTCCGCGATAGAAACTGATTTGCTGGGCCTACAGTCCAGCTTCCATGGTTTGCCTCCACATGAGTTTTTTTGAAAAGCCGATGTGCTTTTAGAAGCCCATAGGGTTCACAGATCCGAATCAGTTCAGCTTCCCTTGCTCCAAGTCATTTGTCAAGCAGAGCTCGGGAATCTGTCTGGTGCACCAACATGCTCGTCCAGGTTCAGAGATTCAGAAACTGTGGCTTTGCGTGACAACCTTGGTTTCCTGTCCTTGTTTGCTGAGAATGGTTGTAATGGTTGTTTTAAAGTTCCAGGCGTCGCCAGGCAGCACGAGACTTCCAGCGGCTGGGCCGTGCAGCTCAGATCCTCTGCAGATTTCAATCCCAAACAATCTGTGCAAGATGCGCACCATGACACTGCCAAATTCATTCCAGCGTTGCAGCAAGCAAAGCTGAGCATTGCCTCTAGGCCCCAAGACTTGAAACCACTGCAGATCCTGAGGCTCTGCATTGAAAATTGCTGCCATCAAGCCAAACCCGGAGCTGTTGCGTCACCCATTTTCGAATTATCGTTGAACATGTTACATCAACTGGCTCCACCTCGGCAGCTTAGCCTGAAAACCCGACTAGTAACTAGCATCAAACTCAGTGCTGGAGCTTCATTCGAACTGAACTGGAAATTCACTGGAAGGGACTTCCTACTGCGCCAGACTCACCGACCGAACTCCCCGCAACCGAATTCAAATCAGAGTTGAAGTGAGCTGAACCGGAACTGTTCGCGAACTGAGTTTGAGATAAGTACTGGAACTCAAATTCGCCTCGCCTGCCGTGTCCAGCTTGGAATTTAAAACTAGCAGCAATGGCGATGGTCATAATAGGAAAAGCAAAACAGTAGAACAAGAGCTTTGGCAACAGTAGAAAGAAGGAAGGTATAGTAGTTGTAGTACTTTCCTACCAACACAGAAAGGGCAATGGTTTTGTCCTTTGGTTGTGCTCTGATGCTAGACAGTTGCTCAGCTGCATAGCCATTTTTGCCACCTATGATATGCTTCACTGGATTCCATAAAATATAATCTGTCAATTCTCCCATCCATGTAAAACAATTTGAATGGAAAGTGCAAATATCCCTGGGTGAGCCCATTGATGTTCGAAGTTGCTTGGGCCTATTGTCATTTGCTCCCCCACATGCGCTACATGTTCCAAGTGATGTAATTAAGGGTTTAGGCGTTCAGCGTGTAGGGTTGTTTTGTGTTCGGGGTTTGAGGCTGTTTAGGATTAATATTCTGGGTTTCTTTGCGGTTTAGGGCTTGTTCAGGGACGTTTTACCTTTTCAAGTTATTTGGGGTTTAGGGTTTGGAGTTGTTGAGGATTTGTGGTTTTTTGTGTGTGTTTTTTCAGGGTTTCAGGTTTGAGTTTAGGGTTTGGGCTTCTTTAGGATTCAGGGCTTGGGGTGCATGCGGTCTAGGATGTAGGGTTGTCGGGGGTTAGGGTTTCCAAGGTTATAGGGTCTGGGGGAAAGGGCTGTGAATGCTTGAGGATTTTCAGGATCTTTAGGGTTTAGGGTTGATTAGGGTTTAGGGTTTTCATACGAATTAAGCATTAGGGTTGTTCAGGGTTTTCAGGAATTTTAAAGGGTTTAGTGTTTAGGGTAGTGTAAGGTTTAGGGTTTTTAAGGGTTCATATGGTCTAGGGTTTAGGGTTGTTTAGGGCATTAGGGTTTTCAGGGTTTAGAGGGTCTAGGGCTTCGGGTAGTTTAGGGTTTAGAGTTCTGAGGGTTCATAGGGTCTAGGGTTTAGGGTTGTTTAGAGTTAGGGTTGTCATAAGGTTGTTTAGGGTTTTTGCTAGGCCAGCGCCATGCGCTCGAGTCGGCGCTCTGGCGTCGGCCCAAAAGAGTTTCTCAGCTCTCTTGCTACAGTATGAGGGAATATTTCAAGTGTGATCCTAGCGCGGTGTGGTCTGGGTGTTAAAAAGGACTGGAAATATTGCTTGTTAGGTGCGCTGGCTTGGATGGGTTTGGCTTGCACTGACTTATGATTCCGCTATGCGGCCTCTCAAGGAGACGTTTTGTGGGCACCAGGTTTTGTTTATGTGCCAGGCAGTTACGTGTTCCCAACGCTAGCCCTTCGCTGCCTGCAGCTCAACCCAGACTCGACTCTGAACGCAGTTCGATGGAAAAGAGATCATCCGTGCCCAGACATGTTCATAGCTGCATCATAATTTGCACATGAATTCTACCTGTACGGAAACTGCATACCACGCCCCTGGCTGAGAATGCGATCCTTTTGTGCCGAGCAGAACACCACTGAGTGAAAGCTCTCCGTCCTTGGGGCAGTAAATACTTCTTTCATTTTCTTACATTGCGTGTCGTTCAGGGTTTGGGATGGCAGCTCGGGTGTGCGGGCCTTGTTGTATATTTCTGTTTTGGGGATTTTGGAACACTAGGAAGCCTTTATCCCTGCAACTCTGCGAAGAAGGCCATCATGGTACCGCGTCTATTCTTTTGAGGTGCGGCGTGGAAAAAGTGAGGGCATCCAGATTATTGACGAATACGGGGACAAAGAAAGTCTGAAATATGTGGATCGTCCTAGGTCGTGACAGGGAAGTATGCCAGATGAGTCGGAGTTTTTTTGTGTGCTTCCTCTGCTAAGGCTGCCCTGTGTTCAAAGGCTACGTCGAGGGGGTGCTGCCAGTTTTTCATACTACCCAAATACTCGACTCTGTACTCAGTTGGGGCGGGAATCTAAGGGGTGTGGCCTCTTGATCTTGCTTCAACAATAGCTCTGTTTTGATGTTGCTTACAGACATACCGTACTCCGCTGCGATTGCTTTCAAGGCGCTCAGGTGGGCTTGTAGTTGCGGATTGGTCAGTGCGATCAGCAGGGTATCATCTGCATATTCTACATCAGCAATTGGGTACCCTTCTGACAACGTGTTTGACGGTATTCCCCTCTTGGGTAGTCTATCCTGTAGGTCCCACTGCTTATAGCATGGCGGTATGATCCAAGAAATCGAAGGCTTGTTTCCAGTCCAAATAAAAGAAACGAAGTGGGGTGTTGGTCCTTGTAGAGCCCCAAAGTAGTTAGCTCTAAGCTTGTCGTCAAAGCTAGCTGCTAATCTAGATTGGAGCGTAGCCGCGTATATTTAATAGGTGACATTAAGGAGGGAGATAGGCCTATACGAAGCCGGGTCAGAGTCATCCCCTTTTGCCTTTACATGTAGAAAGTACAGTTGCATCTTTGACAGGGATAATCGAATGCTCCCAAGAGTGATTGTAAAAGGCCAGACGTCTTTCCTCCCCGTCTGACCGTCTGCGTCTAGTAATTGAATAATTTCATTGACCAAGCCATCTGGCCCCGTAGGTGGGCGCAATTGTGGTCTGGCCTTACCGTCCTGTGCGGCATGGTCAGGTATATCTGGCAGCTTCCATTGTGAATTCTGTTGATCGTCTCTGATAGTTTCATGGGCTTGGTTCAAGGGATAGGTTTACCGTTCACAAGCAGCTGCGTCCGCCTGCCCTGAAATCCCTTTCGCTGGTGCAAGCGCCGGCTGCGGCCTCCTCCACCACGAGTACAACCCCAGCTCCTGCAACGAAGATGAAGAGTGAAGGGCCAGCCTGTACGCAGGGAGAGAACGTCCCTGATAACGCGGCCGGCCTGGAATTGCTGTTTTCTTCCTCGACTGAAGCTCGACTTTTGCTTTGACGCTGTCTTTCTGCCCCAGGGCCTTGAATCCAGCGGCTTGGCAATTTCCTCTTGTGTTCCCCTGCAAGCCTTACCTCGGCTAATATGATGAACCTTGTCCAAAAATGGAGTCGTCTAGCTCTATGTGTTGTCTTCTGATCAAAGTTGTGCGTGATCCTCTCGCCAGCCCAGGAATTTTTGTTCTGGTTGTTTCCTCGTTGTCGTGCGTCCCCTCTGTGTACCTTTCCAGTGTAGGACGACGTGTTGTGGATACTAAATAAAGCCTTGCTGGGCAATGATGATCCATGTACGGAACTGGATTGGTTAAGTGATTTCTGACGTGATCACGTGATTAGTTGTCGCATTAAATGTGACTCCAGAGCTGGCGCACCTGTGATTCTGAGATCTGGACACGACGCAAAGGGTTTGCGCTCAAGGACAGGTTATGTGCACGTTGTATGCATGTGCAGCATGATTGCGAGGTGTCGTGTGCTCTGTGGCTGGCTTACTTCTTGTGCCCTTGCTTTTGCTCACACTGGAATTGCTGAACCCTTGTTGTTTGAGAGGTACATGAGCGCATGTTTCACTGTTAACTGATAGGCCTGAAAAAAGCCGAGAGACGACTTTACTGGATGCATAACAGCGCGAAAGCGTGCTTGCAAGAACTTCCCACAATCCCCTACACCCTAAACCCCAAGCCCTCAACCCTAGTGCGAGGAGCCCTGCTGCAGAAGAAAGCCGCCAAGAAAGAAAAGGATGCAACTCGTAAGAGCACTGCCACTTTCCTTGAGTGCTTGGGCGCGCGTCCGTGTTCTCAAATTGGTCAAGCAAAGCCAGCACTTGTGGACAGCAAGCGTGCTGAACGATTTGCGCTTGCTTGATGCGATCAGCATGGTTCTGGCGGAAGTGACACCGTTCAAGGTGTTGGAGGAGAGCCATTGTCTCCACATCAGGTTTTCTGAGGAGGCCCTGGGGCTCAGAAAAATAGCTCACCATTTTGGGCCTCACGCTTTACAGATTTGGGGCTTGCAGTGAACGGGTTCAGTGCTTAAAAAACTCATAGGCCTCCTAAGTTGAAGGGTTTGGGGCCTAGGGCTCAGTAGGTCAAAAAACTTAGGCCTCCTAACCCTTAGGGTTTCAGGGTTAAGGTTCAGTATTTAGCCAAAAATCGTAGGCCTCCTAACCTTAAGGGTGTAGGGTTTAGGTTCCAGTACTTCAGAGAAAAAGTCACGCCTTGATATTTTAGGCAGGGGAAACCAGCCGTCTTTGGACACTATCACCACGCCGTGGCTCCTGCACAAGGCCGGCAGCGTCTGTACATGCAGCGGCACGCTTTTGTGCACGGCTGGAGGCGTGAAGCTGTTGTAAGTGAAGCCCTGCAGGGCCGGAACTCCGGACAGCTTTGCCGGGGTCGTTTCCACGTTCGCAAGCCAGGCTTCTTTGGAAGGAACTCGCCCATGGCTTTGGTCGCTTCATTTAGCGCGCATCGGGCACGTTTGCCGGGTGTTTTTGCTGTTCGCGGACCTTTTGACCGTGACATCTTGGTTCAGGGGGCAGAAAAAGTGCGAATGCATGATGCACAAGCAGTGAAGAGTCATGGCAGGCGCAGTAAGCTTGGGCATTCAAAAGGAAGTGGAAGCAAGAGCAAAGCTGGAGCAGTTTTGTTTTGCAGTATCATGATCATGTCGAAAACGCGTACACTCAGTGTCTTCGAAAATGAACTGGTAGACGCGCATGGCACCCCTCTCAGTGCTTCGCGGCGGCGCAAATCTTGACACACAGCAGTATGCAGCATGATTCATGCAGAAGCAATGAAAAGTCATGACAAACACAGTAAATCGGTAGACTTGGACATGAAAGAAAAAGATGTAAGAAGTGTAAATCTTGAGCAAGTACGCCATGCAATATCAAGAATACGCCAAGAGCATATACACCCCCCGCATACGACCGTACGTCCAGACTTGAGCTGCCGCAAAGCACTGGGAAGGGCGCCATCCTCCTCCAGACCCCCCAAGTTGGAAGACACGGAGTGTACACGCTCTTTATACATGTTCGTGATACAGCATGACACATTTGCTGGCGACATACTTCTTGCAACTTCTTCTATCATGTCCAAATTTACCGAATTTACTGCGCTCGCCATGACTTTTCACTGCATCTTGCTGAAGATTTATACTTCTTACAACTTCTTCTATCATGTCAAAGTTTACCGAACTTACTGCGTGCGCCATGACTTTTCGCTGCGTCCGCATGACATTGGGGTTATCGAATGGCACTTGCAAAAATTGGGCGTTTAGGGGTTGTGGTGGGTGTTCTTGAATAGCAATACAACGTGGGAATTCTGGGTCGCGGGTATACATGAAAAATGTTTATTTTTCAGGCCCCCATCCACATCCCCCACCCTCCCACATGTCACCGCATAGCTTCAGAACAACAACTCTCCAACAACATAATTCCTGGCAAACGTACCCGACGCAACCTTCTTTATGTGACGTAGATGGGGGAGGCTTTGCCTCATTTCCGGGGGTAGCGACTAACAGGACTGTACTACAATGACTGTTTAGAAGCGCTGAACCCTAAACCGGGGGGAACAATGTCTCCTAGAAGGATGTAATTGGCGCTCTGCGGGCCTTTTTGACGTTTGTGCCCAAACAGCACCGGGGATGCCTTCGGCAAAGCTGTCCTTTCCAAGCTGTTGTATTTACACCTGAAGGAGGTGAACACGAAGAAGAACTTGGCGCTGGCGCTGTTCGTCAGACAGGTCACACAGTTGGCTCTGCTTGGCTTCCCTCAGAATCTTAGGGCCACGTGGCAGTGCAGCTGCGCGAAAATTACGTCTCTGGGTTGATCTGCTGTACGTGTGCCGCGTTTGATTACAACCCAATTTTGGTCTATGCAGCCTTCAAAAGAGTACCAGCAAGACAAAAAATCACCTATTGACCTCGATGAACTTCATGTATTTGTCTCAGGGTAGGATGCAGTTGCTTTTTGTCCCACGATATTACATTTTGTTGTCTGGTTTGTGCTCAGAGGGGAGTCAGAAAAAAACAATTTTCATTTTTTGAACCCTCCTCATGCAAGAGTGGGATTGCCTTTTGGCATAAACCTTTGACAGTCCCTGGCGCCCGCCACAAGAGTCATGGGCTCGGCTTTCATACTCATGCTCAGATAACGGGTCACATTCGGCAGGAACTCAAGACCCTATCCCCTCCAGCCGGTTTTCAACGACAAAAAATCATGCCTTGAGACCTTTAACTCATCAATCCGAGCTGCACAGGTGTAATCCTGCAGGCTTTAACCGCCGACCTCCTGGCACAGTGTGCGACCGCAATAAAGTTTACTGCAGTGGCGGCGCTCATGCTTACCGTCTATCAACCCTGTGGGCTGGCCTAAAAACAAGCGGTGTTGACTCCTTACGAGCTCGCTGCGCGCCAAATGATGTTGGGGAGGCCCAGTCCTCTTTGCAGTATTGGCTGAAGCTGTTAACTCAGATGGCCAGGGTGCAGTTCACATTTCCCGATCCCACGCGCATCTTCAATATTTTTCCGAAGAGCAGACAAGTTGCGTTTAGCGATTTCGCACCAGCGGCGGGATCGTTTCTGTTTGCAGTCCTGTCACCACGCGCAGCGGTTGGTGAGCCAACCTATGCCAGTGTCCCGTCATCTGCCCTCAAGCCCCATTGCAGGCCGAAAAGAGCACGCCGAGGCGCAGCAGGAAAACGACCTGCAAGCTACCGCCATTGCCATTTTGGCCTCTCCTGCTGGCCCTATGCTGTCGTTGTGTTATGTGTCTGCATGGGCTCCAGCTAAATTGGACATGAAGGCTGAGTCGGCGCACGGCGCTGCATCAAATCAGTAAAAAGGCCACGCAGTCAAAGACCCCGCATACACGGAGTGCATGGGGTTGCGCCGTGCAAGGACGTACAAGTGAAAATCGATTGTTTCAACATTGCGTGATGCCGAAACAGTTAGACAACTGGCCGTGATAACACACCCAACCCAACAAGAAGAAGTGATGCACAACTCTGACAGCAGCTCGTTTTTGTGCCCAGCCAGTGCAGAATTTGCACTGTCGAAGTTTCGTGTTCTTGGATGGGTCTAGAGTCTACGCCCTTGTTCCTGCCGATGAGTGAGATTCCACCATTGCTTGGCCCCTCCCCAAACACTACCTGACCGGGCTTTCTCAAACGATGAAAAGCTTGCTGGCCCTAAGTCTGGAGCAAACAGCCCAAGGCAAAGCCTGGATCTGAACCCAGGAATACTGGTGTGTTGGCAGCCCCTTGCAGGCAATGCGTTTCACTTCTTCGTTACCGCTCATGTGTGCGCATGCCCTTGGCAGCACCTTAGCCGCGTGGCAAATCCCGTGAATGCCGGTCGGTGTTGGGAAGGTGGGGCCACCACCCACAAGACTGCTCCCCCAAGCGCAGGCCGGGTGCTGAAAATCCTGGTGCCGCAGATCATGTCCCATGCTGGAAAGCCGCACTTGGAACTTCATTGGCCTCGAAGATAAAGCGCCCCCGGACGGGGCCTCTTGATCGTGATTGTTTCGGATGGCAAGACGAGTTGAACAACAAACTGTTTGCCTACAGTGCAACGCATCAAAGATAGACATTCGATGTGAGCTGCGTTAGGAAGATACATGTACTGACTGAATTTGGTTTTAGAATTTTAGAATTCGAGCTGTGAGCGCAATTCGTTTCAGTGGATCACCGGAAGGATATTATGTGGGATGATGCAGTTGAGGCACTCGCGCAGCAACTATTGTAGGAGGCAACCAAGATTGTCCTTTGTAGGAGCACACTAAGGCTGGCGTAAAATCAGTGCGCAAACGTTGGGATGCTGTGACGCTTCGCTTTGCACTTGTGACTCCCAAGCGGTCAAGTTGACGAGCAGTTTGCGGCCCACTCGCAGCCGGCGTTGCGCATCCATCTATCACAAATTATATCGGCTGATAGGCTGATGGCCTTGTTAAACTCAAGCGCGTGACGGGAAGACTTGGCTTGCTGTTGTCACTCATACTTGTGGGGGCGTCAGCATGGCTTCTTGTCATTCAGTTTCTTTAGTAGTGTGGTACTAGCAGCATTCAGCGGCAGCGTCAAACCGTCGCAGTGGCTTTGAGACAACTTGGCTTTGTTTCTCGTCGGGTCGTCCTTGCCATGCTCACAACAAGCCTGCTGAGGCGTGGAAGCACCAGATTTGGGCAGGAGTTGCACAGACCTAGAAGGCCTGCGGTCTTAAGGCTGAAGTGTTGAAACAAGTGCAGATGTTGATGCTTCTGAACGCGAGTGATGTCATTGATGTTGCTAGATGCTGGCTGCTCGAGTAAATTGAGTATGGTTTAGATTCTAAACCATACTCAATTTACTCAAGCAGACAGCATCTAACAACATCAATGAGTTTGAGTTTAGATGTCGCAAATTCACAGGGATTTCACTGCAGCGCTCATTGCTCTACCACAAGGCAGAAGCCAAGCTGCGGACCTCCCTGATGTTGCAGATGTCAACGCACCCGCACCCCAGCTTGATACCGCAGAAGAGGCCCAGCATAGCTTTTCGTGCCTTGCAAGGTGTTCAATGTGTCAATTATTGGAATTAAGAGGCCAAGCTCCGCGCCATTTTCCAAATGTGTGACAGCAACGGTGGGCCTGACCGACTGCATGCGGTACCCTTGAAAGCCTTATCGAGGGCATGATGTCGCCAGGTGATGGAACTATAAACAAGCCGGGTTCTCTGCATTTTGAGTTTGGACGGCTGAGTGCACGCACCAGATATTTGCCATGGCCGACCCAGGCGTGAGCTGATCAAGATGTGTCGACAAAGTTTAGATCTCAGATCTGCGTCAAGTGCACTGCTTACTCAATTTATGAACCACAGGTCTTGAAACGGCGATGTTTTTTGGCTTGCCGAGTGTGATTAAGCAGGCACAATTTGCCGACCAGAAGCCCTGACACATCGGATGAAATGGTTTTGCGAACGGTAGGAGGACGGTTCCCGGGCCAAGCTGGAGGAGAGGCCTGGAGCTCGCAGATCATTTGCATTAGCAGATGTTGCTGGCGCTCCCCACGCAAGGTTCCAGCGCATGGATCAGAATGATGACCGGGAGGCCATGAAGCCCTGCTGCACTACTGCAGGTCAAGCCGTGGTAGTGCCAGGGGCTGGCCGGCTGTGTGTGTGCGTTTTGCCTAGTAGCTTAGGCTTCAACGACGCATCCAGCATCACTACTCTCACTACTTGTTTGCTTTGCAAAGCGCTTCGCGGAGCACATGCTCTCACACATGAAGCTGCGTGTGGCGCAGGTAACCTGGGAGGAGTTGACTGCTGAGCATGTGGTGGAATAACACACCTTGCCTACCCTTGAAGTCTGTGGGTCCTTTTCAGCTCTTTGAGGCAGATCAATGCCTTGAGTGGCTGAGGTTCTATGACTGGTACATGTCTGAAATCAGGCTGGCCTTTCATAAATTGAAACGGATGTTGGTCTTGACTGCATGTTCGCACTGGGGAGGGGAGCGCCAAAGCCTGCAGCTGCTGAACGGCAACGTTGTGACCTCATGCATGCTAGGGAAATACTTTTACAGATCTCTGGGTTGAGCCACAGGTTCAAGTGCTGAGATGAGCACTGGGCAGCGGGTGGATGCCGCACCTTCGGTTTGCAGGAAACCGAGAATCCTGATGCGTTCGTATATGCTTCGACATGCTCAGGTCAGAAAATCACTAGTGGGTGAGGAAGACACCGACTCGGAGATTGAGGACCGGCCAACAGGTTCGCAGTGGGTGACGTGCATCCTTCGCTGCGGTTGTGCTTTTCCGGTTGCTGCCTCCAAGGCTCTGGTGTTGTCCGAGCCATCACAGACGTAGAGCCGCTGGCATTGCCGCCCGCGCTGCCGCATCACGAGGACTTCTGGCCCTGACTAGCGCAAGTGCCTGAAAGTTGTCCCAGGAAGCCGCACAGGCAGAACCTGATGTCCAGCAGGCGCATTGATGCAGAGTTTGCAATTAGTCGTTGCAGAGCCTTTTTGGATTGCACGTTGCAATGCTGCTACTAGATTTGTCACAGCGCATGTACTTCACAAGAGCTCAGCTTGGTTGAGGATGTGAGGACTTGGAGGTCAAATTGTGTACCTGCGTCCTCATCCAGTCCCAAGCCAACTTCACAAGAAGCTCGGCCTTCCATCGCGGCCAACAAACAATTGGCTACATAAAAGAACCGTTCAGCGACAAGCTTTCTTTCCAAACTCTCAGTCGCAAACACCGCTGTCCTGTCCGGGTTTGCCTGCCATCACACCCCTTGAAGATACAGAGCCCACATAGATTCTCTGCAAGCTCAGTGAGTGTCGCAGGAAATGCTACAAGCCTTTAGACGTAAGCGATGAGAACTGCTCACCATATTCTCACGACTTTTGCAGGGGCTGTGACGCGCGTTGATGTTGCGCGACAGTCCGCCATGAAGCAGCACCAACATGAAAACCAGCTCGCACAGCCCACGTCCCAATCTGCCTGAGGTCAGAAGTTTCAATTTGATTTGCTTCAGCCGAATGGAGATTCGAAGACAGTCGGACAATTCTTGTCTACAGCTAGCGTAGACTTCGAGGATTCAAGCTGTTTCATGTTTTCGCTTTCCCACAAGCCCTGCCAATGAACAGCAGATGTCAGAATTTGAGGTGATCAGAATTTCCAAATGTCCAAGATGAGCAGAGGGCATCAATGGAGAGCTTTATTGCCCGATTGTAGATTGAACGGCATATCATGGCATCTCTGTTTTCTGAAGCCACCTTCCAACAGGCATGTGTAGAATCTGGAGGCAAATCAAAATGTGTTGCGTTGTCTGACATGGTATTTGGACTCGAAACTGATTCATTGTTGGTGCAGAGGGCGTGCGTGAGGGTGCGACAGCTTCTTTTTGTCAGCTTCTTTTCGGTCAAGTGGCCTCCAACATGTCAAAGGCCATCGAGATCATGCAGGAGGACTCTGGCTTCAGTGCACAGTTTCCAAAGCATTGCTAGGATGATTCTGCATGATTTCAGGATGACGGGCCTTCAAGCGAATGGCTGGAAAAGGTCACCAGCTTTCTGGACTTCATCTACGACCAGGCAATCACCTGGCCAGCATGTCATGCACATTAGCATGGGAGAACAATTTCGTGGCTTGTCTGCTTGTTGGTTGATGTCGCAGGTCGCAGGACACTCGCACCACGGACAGGTAGATTGCTCACCCGGTGTGTTTTTTTTTCATGAAGTGTGACATGCTTCCGCACATGAGGTGACGCGGGCAGACTTTGAAGACTTGATCCTGGCGCGGGGGGCCAAGTACACAAGGTCAGTACGCCTCTGCAGGCGCCGTCCACCATAGCGCCGGCTTGACCTCTCCTGAAAAGTAAACACGGTGCAGAGAGGAATCCGCGTGGATAGCATGAGCCTGGACCTGTTCCTCTCAGGTAGACCCACCTCAAACACGAGAAGCTGCGGCTGTTTCCTTCAAACTCGATTGTTCGACTATCGTTCATCATAAATTCAGGTGTAAGCAGCCGCGTGACAGTTCCTAGTGTTGTAACACCCAGAAACTCTTTGCAACCCCCATCCTTCCATATTCGGCAGGATACAGTTCTGCAAAGAGACATGTCACAAACTTTCAAACAGTGGAGGCCATGGGGCAACTTGAGTTGTGGTATCATTATGAGCGTCATCGCGCATCCGCCTCGGCCACCGAGCGCGCGGCTACCGTAGAAGCCGTACTGGGATGATGCATTGAGGGCTTGTACTCGGTCAGGAACACACCAGCAGTGAAAGGAACCAGGCATTCAACTTGATCGATTACTTGTTGGTCTGGCAGCTAGGTCAAAGGCGTGGCTGCCGTGTGCAGTGTTGTGTGTGCTCGGGTGCCCTCGACTGTCAAGCAAAGAAGCAGAATCTTAGCGAAACATTGCTGAGCATTGGCAAACCTGAGGCAGGTGCATGCAGGTGCTCAGCCGTGTTGTGGCCACAGAATGTCCCCATCTGGGTTGATGGCCGGGCCTACAATGTTATTACTGACATTACTGACGTCGGGCGGCGCTTCACGTTGAAGCGTAGCAACAGCTCAAGAACACAACTGTGAATGAGGTACGTTTCAAGAGGGACCACCAGACGTATCAGTATTGAACAAGGAACTGCAAGGCGTCCAGCCTGAGAAAGCCCTCCCAGTGATGAAGCAAACAAGGACCCCTGCCATCATGAAGGCGGCTTTGCTTACGGACCAAAGCAGTCCAATTAGAAACGATCAACTCGCAAAACAGATGCCAGCTTGTCGTAGGTAGCTGCGGTAAAAAGGCATGCTCGACAACGGCTGGCATTTGCCTACGATAGCCGGGTCGTTCAGACATCATACTTAATGCTCCGCAGTGGTTCCGTGCCTCGGCTCCATGGTTTTCATCATATCTGGATATGCAAGCGAAAATCTGCTTGAAAGGCAACAATTGGACACATCATAATTGTCAGAGATCAAGAAAATAGTTGAGACAAGCGATGAAGCAGAAGAATGAGGAATATCCACCAAAGACAAGAGTCATGACCTAATGGTTCTTGTAATGCTGTTTCATTGGCGCGTAGTCTAAGATTGAATTTTGTGATCGTGACGAGAACCCATTACTTGTTATCATTCATGAAGGAAAAGTTTGCGACCCGGAAGCGTTAACTAAAAGGTGAAAGAACCCACAGCTTTAAGTTGACTTTGTGGGAACTTACTTGCTGCGTTAGGTTTCTTTAGGATCGAGCACTCATTAATTGAATGAAATGTAGTGGTGGGTTATGCGCTGACTCCTAGAGCCCGGAGCTCTTGGTAATTTGGTGTTCCAGTCCGTGAAGAGCTCCCTCCTGCACGCATCTACCTCGTTAGGAGCTGCCTTGGAGAAGTCCATTGGCTGTAAGGGACCTGGGCATGTGAGTGGGAGACTTTCAAACTACCGCCTTGTGGGTTGTGATGGCCGGGCGTGCAAGGTCCTTGCAAAACTCCCGTTTAAGATTCAGATGATGTTGTCGTTCTCGCGAGAGACTTGTTTGTCTGTTTTTGTCGATCGTGTGTTTTCATGTGTTTCTTTCTCGCTTGTTGGTTCATGTCGTGTTCGCGTGTTACTGGTACTGTAGGGGTTAGTCAGCTTGTGTGATGGCTCAAGGTCAGAGGAGTATGGTCCTTGCTTCGAGGTGTTCGGCGAAAAGCCGCAGGAGATATAAGGGCCTGCTTGGTGTGCAATTGAGTGTTGCGTGGCAGTTCTTGAGCCTGAGGACCTTGCAGCAATAGATATCGACATTGCGCGATGCTCAGAGTTTTCCTGAAGTATGTTTGGAATCCATGCACACTGCAGCCTTGACATGAAGAAGGTGTGTGAGTGTTGGCCCGGAAGCATGGCCTCATCCTGTCAGCTTTGTCCCTTGTGACGGTGTGTTGCGAGATGCGATGATGACCCCATACATTGTCTGACCAAGCCATCTGGGGAAGGCCTGCTCTCTCTGTGACAAGGAGAGGGCACGTTCAATGGAGGGTGGGTTCCCCCACAGGGCCTGACTAAGTTTGGGTTCAAAAATTGAATGGCCGCGACGTCCATCCAACCGTCAAGACAGGCCCGCAGGCAAATCTAGCTCGTGAGCCTTCTCAATCAGGGTCGTGAAGGTACCAAAGGCTGGCAACCTAAGATCTACCATTGGTGCCATCACTCCGATTGGTCTGCAGGGTGGAGTCCGTGCAACATGAGATTTTGCACAGCAAAGTCAGCCCCTGAACAAATGCATTTAACAGAGATGGCTGAGGGTGTCTCGGAGTTCACCGATCACTTCTTGGACCAGGCTGTTTTGCCATGTTTCGCAGCATCTATTTTTTGCGAGCCACAACCTAGCGTAAGAGGACCTGAAGATCTGGCATCCAAAATGATAAGAGGGAGATGGGAGGATGCGTGTCTAAACTGTTGCCTTCAAAGCAGGGCCTCATCCTGTTGACCTTGCATTGTGGAGGTGCCCTGCGAACACTTGGAGGGCCTTCGTCTACTGGACTTGCCTCCAGACCCATGGCTCGCCCTGCCCAGGCAAACTGAGGCTGGAAGTGTAGCCTGTAAGATTTTTTGCAGCTGCTGATTCTGGCCGGTGAATGATGATACAGGACTTCTCGCTGGACTGTTGATCTTTTGGTTTCAACTTGGCATTTCCTTCTTGACTTTCTCACCTAAAAACTATGTTGCTCGAGCAGATCACAAACATGGTGAATTGGAATCTGGTTCGCGATCCAAGCTATGTTTTCTTGTTCGATTCAATCCAACTCAGGCTGCATCTATCTTCACGTTGACTTGACGCAAGCAACATCGTAGTCTCGTGCTTCTACTTGGATATGGATTTGACTTCCCCCCCGGTGGCGATTGGTTTTGCTTCGTAAGGGTTATGGAAAGCACCCCATCGGGCAGACTGCATGTTGTGGAGGTCGCGGTTCGAGAGACCAGCACCGCTCCCGTTGGGAAAGGTGGGCCCTGCTGCAGTGGAGCTAGACTGCCATAAGCGCAGCTGTTGACATTGAATGAGTTCAGCCCGGTGTGAGTCACTGGCTGGGCCATGTTGCTGAGATGCTTTGGCTCTCACCATGGCTTCTCCACTGCCCGAAGTTCTGGAAGAAGGTTTGGAGGATCCGCTTGCTTCATGCTGACTTGATCTTGCAGGCTGTGAATTGACTGATGTATCTGGCATCAGGACAGTTCGGCATCTGCAGCCTTGCAGCTTGATCCGCAGTGGCACTTGGACTTCTCACTACCAGCCTGCTGTTTTTTTGCATTGGGTGATGCAGCAACAGGCTGAGTGAGAGTGACCAGCAGGTGCAGAACTGAGCCTCGTAGCAAGTCCTCAACTTCGACCAAGGTTTAGACCTTTTAGGAACAAGCTGACATTGGAGCTTCAGGTTGTCCAGCTGCCAGATGAGGAGCGACGCCTTCAGCGCCTCGGACCTCATATCATCACAGCAGTCTGGAGATCTCTCAAGGCTGTGCTTAGAGTCTTAGAGCGTTCATGGATCACAGACAAACAAGGATCATGGATGCTGCGCCTCCGAATGAGACACAAAATCAGCAGGCACCGCAGCGATTACAGGTGACTTTGTGATCATGACACGCGCCGGTAGGTTGAGCTGGTCACGCATGTTGCGACGGCTGTACCGCCTGGTGCCTGGATCCGCCTTGCATGTGGCCAACAGAGAAACTGCCCTTTCAGCTCAATTTTTGTTCCGAGACAGTCCCGCTTTGGGCACTGTTAGGGACGCCAAGACATACTGACGCCTGTGCAGGAACCAGTTGGTGGGACAACAGGCTTCAAGACAACATGCTTTGCATGCACAGCTGCAGGTCCTCTGCTCTGATGGTTCCCGACAACTGGTTCACTGATGCAATTGCTGAAGATCAGTCTACAGCAGTCTCGGCCTCAATGAGCCGAAATGCAAAAACTTGACGTGCACTTGCATGTCATCTTGCCGAGCTGCTCGCACAACGTACGCACATATGAATCAGGCGGGCTATCCTCATCTAATTGTTCACCCGAGCTTTTTCTGTTTCACGTGTCACTTCAGTATGGCTGAAGACATGTGTTGAGGAACGTCCAGCGCTGCCACCAGTACCCCTTCGAGAGTTGGAAGACGCATCAGGAATCCTCATCGCGCATGCTCTTCTGTAAAGCTGCCTGGTCACAGTTGCGCTTCTGCTGGCAGGCGGCCTCCCAACCATTCCGTGCACTTTGCATGTTTTGCTTTTTGCCTTCCGACTGGAACAACACATTGATCAACCCGAGTTTGAATGCTGCTACTTTACATTGGCAGGTCTGGCCGTGGAGTCAGGCTGGTTCAGATTGCATCAAGGGTCACCAAGAATTCAAGAGGTACGTTCAACTCACTTCCAGACAGGATGTCCGACACCAGCCTGGAGCCTCCAGTTGCTGGTGCCCCAGGCCTCGCAAAGCCAGGCATGCCAAGCATGCCAGGCATGCCAATCATGGGTGAACGTGCAGCAAGGTGAAGCAGCTGGATTTGGGAGCGTCCCTCCTGTCTTCCGCAGCGGCGGACACTGTTGTCCCACCACTGGAGGACAGCTTTGCCTCAAGAACGGTCGACGGAGCTGAGGGGTTGATTTTCAGAAGGAATCGCAGAGTCTGACGCTGGCAGCGGGTCCGTGCCCAAAAGAATGTTAACGAAACGACTTTGAAGCAGCATGCAGCACGTAGACTCTAGAACATCCGAGAGCAGAAGTCGCAGTCGAACGAAATGACCTGCACGCAGGCTCCTCGGACATGGAGGCAACGATGATGTGAATGCCGCAATGCCTGTATGACCTGCATTTGAGCAAGGAGCTGCACATTTAAATGCCTCTGGCCCCTGTGGGGTCTAGCATGTCCGGTATGCATTGATCGTCAATTTCGTTTGCTTCTTCTGTGAGGCCTTGGCACCTGTGCAGACTTCTGGGTTGCAGGCACGCCGGAAGCTCTCTTTGCTTGTCCGAAGTATGCTACTGGCAGGATCACTCCGTCCCCGCAACTTTGCAGGCAAATCCTCATGCTTTGCCTTGCCCTCCTGTGGCGCTAGTCTTGTGCTTGCCTAGTTTGTCAGCGTCGCCAGGCCCTGGAGGCTGCTCCAAGTTGCTGGACACAGGCCTTCTGAGCTAGAATTCGGATAGAGTTCACCGATCGCATATCCCTTTCTGACTAGGTGGCTGCGCTGGCAAAATCTCCGCCGCTGCAGGTGCTTTGTGATTTACAAGAGCACTGAGTCGGCATAAATCTGTTCTGGCTTTGATAACAAGTCTATGAGTTGAAGTGGCTGCTGAACCCTGATGCGCGTCAACTCCTCGTTGAGGCGAGTGAAGCTGCCCCGAACTCCCAGAGGTCGCTGCGGTTTGAGGCGTGGCGCAACCTCACCACGAGAGACCACTTGCCACACGTTGAGGTTGAGATGCCGTTAACAAGACTCTCGTGCCTCAGTTTGTTCGTTGTGTCCGCAAAATAATGCACCCCTGCTATGAACGCTGTGTTCGTTTGTGGTGGCGTGACATGACTAGAATGACTAGAAAAGGTTCCCATAGCCCAGGGGGCAATAAGGAATTCAAGGAAGAATCCTCAGGTGCAGAAGGGCGAGAGCCACCGTGCAATCTGCCATCCAGAAATTCACAATTGCAGGACTCGGCAGAAGCTTGTGGCCAGCCACCCTCCCAGTGCCTGCCGCTCAGATTGGAGCCAGCACTGGGTTGGGACATTTGGGAATAAAGTTTTTGCAGCAGCAAAAATGGCATAAGTCACGGTATTGAGGCTCTCTGTCGGAAGCAACATGCAGAAATGCACCCGGACCAGTACATATCACCGTGTACATATATATATGCACCCCTCAAAAACCCCACGCTGAGTAGTCAAATCGTTCTCAGGGAAATCCCCCCAAATATGGTTTTGTTTGGCAAAAGCCAACAAAGGTATTAAAGCCACAATGTAAAGAGGAATGAATTCTTACAGCCCTGAACTACTGTTTCTGTCTATGTTCAATCCCTTACTAATTACACGCGGTTCAAATTTCGAAAGGAATTTTCGCATCTTGGGCTCCTTGTGTCATCGATTTAAAACCTAAACCCTAAACCCTAGAACCTAAACCCTAAACCCCTACACCTAAACCTCTAAACCCTGAATTCCCACCCGGCCTGCTTAGGCCGTTCCCGCTCACTGCTACAGGGTGGTCAGACACTGAAGAAACCGTCAGCCTTTACCCCTCGGGCTCCTCTCGTACATTGGGAGGCACAGACCTGCCTCCAGCCACCCCAGTGGGCCAAATCTGTACAATATACATTGATTTTCCCCTTGATGGGAATACCTTGTTCTGAAAAGTAGTCCCCACATTTTCGGCCTCCTTCCGAGTCCTGGCCCCTGTCTGCAGCGAATTCCCGGGCGAGGGGCGGTGTGTCGGGAGGGTGCGTGTCTAGAGGCTCCTCGAGATCCAGGCCCCAGAGGCCCGTAGACTGAGGCCTCTGGAGCCCCCTACACAAGAGAGCCGCCCTGCAGGAGGCAGTTCTTGAGGCCTTCCGCTTGCTCAACATTGATTCGGCACCGGTGCCCGTCGCCGAAGCCCTGGTCAGAAGCAGCTAGCTCGCAAGCTCGACACAGCTGATTGGGATTGGCAGCTTGCTGCTGCGCTGCCTTGGGCACCGTCCTGTGGTGTGAAGCCGAGTTGGGGCCCGCGCTTTCCTGGCTACTGTGCCACGGCTGTTGGCCCGCATGGTCTTTGTGACGGGTGCAGCCGGGGGCAAGCGCATCTTGCGCCATAATGCTGTTCGCAATCTCGTTCGCTCGTTGAGCGGGCAGGCTTACAACCTGAGCGGGAAAGAGGTGGCCTGTTCCCAACCTGAGCAGGATGAGCTTGGCCTCGCCCTCGAGAGCCGACCGCACTTGACCTAGCCGTTACGGCTTGCCAGCGGGATGGACTCCCAAACTGAAGCGGGACGCAAGAGCGGATCCATTTGCAGGTTTCCCGAGTAGAATATTTCTAGGTTTCCGGTTTTCCAGATTTCCAGAACAGAAGTCTTGAACGATTTCCAGCATGCAGATTCCCAGATTTGCACAAACGATGTTTCTCAGATTTCCAGAACTCCCGATTTCCAGATTGTGTAAATCAGGAAGGTTCTGGAATTTTGGAAGGCTGGAAAACCTTTGTTCTGGAAACCTGAAATTCTACAATCTGGAAATCTGGAAAACCATAAATCTGGAGATAGGAACTTGTTTTGTTTTTGCTTTGGACAGCGTTCCGCAGAAAACATATCCACTCGCCAACTGCCCACACACCTACTGATTCTGCGAATTTGTAAATCTGCGAACCTGTGATGCGGCATTTTTTTTCGCTTAGTGTTGAAGATGCTCAGAGTTCCATCACCACGCTTCAGCCATCACCACTCTCCCATCTACCATGAGGAAAATACCAAGAAGTAATACAAGCAAGAGGTACCTGAGGCGTGGGGTTTTGCGGGGTACCATTTTATATACACGTAAATAGAAGCTATAGAGGTATTCTTTCCGAAGGTCAGCATGCGATAGAAAAAGGTGTTGAACGTAAACCGCGGTTCCGTTCAGGTTTGCAAAGGCTGCCTTGCTCACAGAGCAATTTGGAGGAAAGGCGCGGATCCGCTAGTGCGTCACACTTGCAGATGCTTCCTCGCCTGAGAGGAACCAAATTTTGAACGTGTTGTGTACTGAGCACAAGGCTGGCGAGCGAAGACGAACAACCCTCTACGCCAAGATCCAAGCATCTACACATTGATCATGGACAACTCCATCCAAAATATGGAGATGTAGATATATACGCACAGTATGTCTATATATATATATATGTATACGCTTATGCACGCATGTATCCTATACGTACATCCAATGTATGAATATATGCACGTCTTGACCTCAGGTGGAGGACAGGACAGACCCGGAGCTCCGAGGCAACAGATAAGTTTAAATGCTTCCGTCCCTGGTAATTATTCACTCGGCAGGTGCAGTCTTCCCATGAACACCTTGCATCATCAACACGTGCTCCAAGGATCCGCGGAGGAGGCATCCAGGGTTCTGCGGTTAGTGCACGTCAGTGCAGGATAAGTCCGGAAGCGGTGCCGCCTCTTCCTCTACATCGGCTCGACCAAGAGCAGGGCCACATCAAGGCGGCGTTGGGATGTTGGCATGAGTATCATTGTCATTCCGCCTCTTCTGTGCTTCAGGAGGGAGGGCGAGGAGGTTGTTTAGGAAGTATTACGCCTGGGAAGATGCATCTTTCAAAGAAAGACATGGAGGAAATCGGAAGGGACTTCAATCCATACCTGTTTGGCAATGTGGGGTTATGCCCAGGGTGAGCACGGGTGCACTCACAACGCGGGGATGGAATGAAGTCCTCGCCAGAAGACCTTCAACGCTCGAGCCAACCAGGGCTACGGGGTTCAGCCCAGGCGTGTCCTCGCTTTGGGGAAACGAGGGGCAGCCCGAAGAACAAAAACAAGAAGAGGAGAGAGAGAGAAATTGCTTGTCACATGCAGTTAAGTAGGGACCAAGGTATTGTGAGACCAGGAAATCCCAATTCATTGCCGGCTTCCTCTGTAATGTCAGCAGCCCGATCCTCGGTGGCCTGACTCGAAGCGAGGACGACACGTGCGTGGCTAAGGGGGGCTCAGCCCCCGCTCACTTCGTCGGAAGTGGGCGTAGCCAGCAGAAGAAGAGGGAGAGAGCGAGACCGCAAGTCAGATAGGGAGAAGTACATAAGAGGTTTCAGGGACTTCAAGAGACTCGATTTGGGGAATACCGCTACCCTGGACAATATCAAGCCAATCATCCAACAGCCTAGCTGTGAACTCTTTGAGAACTAGATCAGAAAGAACGATTCTGAACTAAACAGAGAGAACTCGACTTCATACCGACTGTGGCAATGCCTCAATCCAATTTCTAGAAGCAAACAGAGGTCTTCTGCGCCATGTCACATGTTCTACGAACAAACGAACAACTGTTCATGTCTTTGCATGCTTTTAACTGGAGAGAACATGCTGTAGCTTCTGTCGCTCGAGGATGTGGCAAGGGGTTGCGGGGAGTCTTCTCACGTGGAGTAACCTGTGCCCCCGAACCTCTTTGGCTGAAAGCTTGTTGTTGGGGATTTTGTGCTGGGCCTCAGGGTTCGTTTGTGGGGCTTTGTTTGTCACCCTCATCCTCTCCCAGCGTTGCAGGCAGCTGCTTTGGGTGATAGTGAGAGAGGCTACCCGACCCTTGCCTATTCCAGCTGCTGAGGATAGACTTGCGGGTTACAGGCTGCATAGGGATTAGCTGTGCATGGGCCCTAAGCGCTCTGCTCCTGCTGCCTCTCCTGCTTCAGTGCGTGTGACTGTCACCGTGGATACCACTGCTGCCAGCGATACACCAGCTGCGAGCTCAATACCTGCTGCGCCGGAGCCTACAGAGTGGGAGGTAGTGACTCCTCCTGCCATTCTTCCCGCTGCTCTTCGAGATCGGCTGGCTGGGCGCCTCAGCGCCAAGTGTTCCAAGGCGACGCCCTTAGAGCGCATCGCTGCTGCTTGGCAAGCGGGCCTGGACAGCAAAAGCAAGGACTTGGAGACTGAGGATTTGGTTAGGCCTCCTAGCTGGGGTTTAGCCAACACTTGCTGGCTTGGGATTCGTGAGGATCGTACTGCCTGGTTGGTGGTAAGGAAGCGCGCGGCAGACACCTTGCTGAGGAAGGAGCATTCAACTCGTCTTGTGGGTTTCGCGTCGCAAGCGGAAGCAGAAGCCTGGATTGTGGGATTTGGTCAGGACGGCCTTCCCACTGCTCAGTGATGCCGTGGCGTGCCGTTGGGGCGCGTCGAGCGGGCACATTGCCCATTGCCGAGACCTCTGCTGAGCCTGAATGGCTTCTTCTTCGACTTCCTGGCGAAGCTGGCCATCGAGAGGCGGCGGTGGTGCCCATCCTACGTCGGCAGGGTGGGCTTTTGCTGGGCGTGTCCATAGGCTTCCTGACTCAGGAGGAGCTGGATGCTGGAGCGATCGAGGGGGTCACCCAGACCTTGGGGCCAACGTTGCTGACTTCCATCGAGGCCATCCCCGACGACGAGGAAGGCGAAGCCGAGGAAGTGGAGATCTTAATGCTGGATTGGCCAGCGGCTTGCTACCGACACTTGCTGGGAGGCGGGGCCACTCCGAACTGGTCTCCGAACGTGGTTTGGCCCCACAATGCCGAGGCGGTCTTTCACAACCTGAACTACGAGCAGTTGGTGGCGGCAGCGCGGGACTGGGTCAACACTGGCGAGGGTCCGAGTTCGGAGGCTTACCGCGCGGCGACCGAGCCGCCTCCTCCTCCGACTGCAGGACCATCAGACAGCTTGCTGGCTCAGATACTGGAGCAGACTCAGGCCACGGTCAACAAGCTACAGGGCGATTTGGATGCGGTAAAGGCGGGGCAGGCTACTTCTGCCATGGATGGCTTGCCAGGGCCCTCGGCCTTGACATCAGCGAGGCAACTGGTGGGCGTGGCGCCCAAAACCAAGGCGGTGCCGAGAGAATGGACAAGAAGAAGAGGAGCAAGGCCAAGTCAACTGGCCTGCCACTGGAGGGATCCGATTCGGAGACGGACGAGGTGGATCCCCTTCGGCGGTTGAGCGGCGCCAAAGGCACCATGTTGCTCGAGAAGCTGAAGATGGCTATGGAGAACGACCCCCAGGCCTATGTTCAGGCGATTCAAAGTCTAGCTGCCCAGACCTTAGGAGAATCAGCGGCCGGTCCAACCACGATGGAACGATACATCAAAGAGCAGCTGCCCATTGGTTCCGAAAAGACGTTGGGCTACATGGTCTGGGGTCTGGCCCGAGCCTTGACTTTGATGAGCGCTGGAGAGACAACCAAAGCCCATCTGGTTTTGCTCTTCTTTTGGGGGCAGTGGAACAGTTCAAACTGGATGGCGCTTGGGCGTCGGCGTGGAGACTCACACACCTTACTCCACCGCCTTTCTCCGATTGGCGCACCAAGGGCGACCAGCAGCTCAGCCAATTGCGACAAGATCACGCTCACACTCGGTTATGCCATGCCACCTGGATTGCGGCGGTGACCGCCAAACTAAAGGACGAAGAAGT
>CAJNIZ010028891.1:170202-196728 GCA_905231905.1 Symbiodinium pilosum | reverse complement strand
CCTACTCCTACTCCTACTGCTACTCAATTATTTCAGTTTGATAACAATTGTCTATAATGTGGCCCCGGAAATGTAGGGGACCCAAAGTTGCCACAGTTTTGACAACTATCCACAGGAAAGTCTTTACACAGTACGAGCAATATGACGTAGATCCTGGATCATTCGCTGCAGCTCGGATTGAAAAAGCCGTGTGTTCATGCCTGCTTCTGCAGAAGTCCCTACTCCGCCATGTAAGGGGAAATACCTTATAATCCCAGTTTCCANNTCCATTATAGGGATATAATAACCCCAATAAAGCTCAAAAAGCTCCGGCATCCTTACAGGGCCTAGAAAGACATTTTGGAGTTCAGAAGCGTCTTTTCACTGCAAACATAAGTCTGATGTTGATAGGGGATCCCAAATGTTAGCAGTATCCACCTGAAAATTGCAGGCATAGGGTAGATCGTCTGCTTCGCCTTTTTCCCCAGCCCGACGTTTGTTTCGGACGTTGTCTTGATAGGTGCATTCTGTCCATACCGCAGTCCCGCTGCGAAGCAATCTTCCGCTGCGCAAGGAGTGAATCACTACACTTGCTGGCTGTTAGTGGGGAGTTAAGGAATGCAAAATGGAAATCACCACATTAGTTGCGTTTAGGGTATCCATGCTAGTAGGAAATTACAATCAGCACTGGAGAGGGCATGGGGACTAGACAGGAGTTGAGGGGATGCACGTATTGACCTCCTTCTTCAACGCCACGTTTCTTCGCCCACGCCCTAACCCTCAAACCCTAAACCCCAAACCCTAAACCCTAAAACCTAAACCCTAGACCAAGTGCCTGAACTAAACACCCCTCAAGGTCGCTGAGGGGCCTTTGGCTAAGGAACCCTATCCTGAAGCCTAACCCCCTCCCCCTAATTGAACAAACACATCCCCCCCACTTATACATAGTCAAATTCTAATATACCACAGTATGTTGGCAATAATCATCATTAGGGAGACAAGGGGTTGTACTATTGGGGGAGTAGAGAATAGCAATAAGAATAACGATAGTACCAAGCTAAACACTGACTTAGCTGAGATGCTGGAGGTTTCAGGCTTTTAGGGTTAGGTATCAGGGCGTAGGACTTGCAGAGGTTTGAGGGTTTCGGTTCAGGATACGGGTGCTAGGGGTTTAATTCCAGCCTCTGGGTTCTGGGTTTAGGATCTTTTTATCTTTCCTGAGCCATGTTAAGGCTCCAGCGGGACTGGCTCATATCAAGTCTGAATCGCTCGCGAAGCGCCACTCAGATCTCAGAATTTGGCGTACAGATGCGTCCTAGCATTCTCCTCCTGACTGTAACAGTCCCTGCCATGACATCAAGCTTTTCATAGCAGCAAGAGAAACTTTGGGCATCTTTTTTTTTAAAGGTACTCATGCAAAACATGGCTTGGGTAGCGTTGCTAATTCAGACCCACAGCATTCCGTGGGGGTGGCTCCTACATGTCACTCTGTCAGGAGGCTGTTACAACGAAGAAGAAAGAATGAAGATGCGTGTCCGCTGCAGACAGCTTTGCTGAAAGCAGAAAGCAGAAGAACCTTACTCCCTCACTGTCGTAGTCAGCTCACAAGCGTTAGCCTCAGTACATTTGTGCTGCAACAAAACTTCACCAAAAAGAGAAGTTGCCGCGCTCACATGCTCTAGAATACCATAGCAGTCACTCTAGTGATCCCACAAAATGGGCTCCAAGTCTTGCAATTTCACAATTCCAGGTGGGACCCAGAATTCGGACCCCAAATTCACATCAACATAAGGGAGGGTCCGCAGCCTAGCCTCAAACCTTCAAACCCTCATCCCACCAAAATCCCAACCACTAAACCCCTCAAACCCTGAAAGCCCTAAACCCTTAAAACCTTTAGATTAAAACCCTTAAACGCTGAACCCAATACCTAATCCCAAGCAAGGTCAAGTAGCAGGAGTGGCTTCCACAAGGCCTGGAGCTGTACTCGATCTATTGCCGGCCTCGTCCGCAGTAGGAGGCTTGGAGTGGGCCACACAGAGTTACATTCTAATATTATAATAGGGTATATGTTGGGGTTATATTGGGATAATGGAGAATCAAATGGAAGCTACTAGATTATAATAAGGTTCTTGTACGATACTAGACCCCCAAAGGGATACTTAATCTTACTCTATATTTGAGAATAGGAGATAATACTTCCAAAAGATTGACACCAAAAGGCCCCAGGAGTAGCTTTTCACAGTAAACCAGAGGGTTTGGGGACTCTGGTTTGGGACAAGCGGGGGCATCCAAAAAGCCCCAGTGATGTATAGGGAGTTTGCAGAAACATGGGGCCCCAATGATGGACTACATGTTTACGTGTTGCTAAGCTCAAATGTGAAACCAGAGGGTTTGGGGACTCTGGTTTGGGACAAGTGGGGGCATCCAAAAAGCCCCAGTGATGTATAGGGAGTTTGCAGAAACATGGGGCCCCAATGATGGACTACATGTTTACGTGTTGCTAAGCTCAAATGTATAGTCGATCCCATACGGGACTTACGGGACCCGAATCTAAACCTGAACATACTATAATCCATCCTTTGAGCACCCCCAAAAAAGGATCTGTTCAGGGTTTAGAGTTCGGGGCTGGGTCTTTGGGATTTAGGTTTGGGGCTTGCGGTTTTGGTGTTGTAGTCCCCCTTAAGTAGATAGAATATGGCTTTGGGTATATTATAATAAGACCCCCCATATACCCCATATTCTATCTACTTAAGGGGGACTATAGGTCCAAGATTTAGGTGAGGCTTGACGCGTCCTGCATGGGCAAGGGCTTCTTTGCTTCAACTTCCGCGGAACTGCAGGGGAGTCCTACGGAACATCGGAATATGTGAATGATATACGAGGCCTACCTCATCTGAGATTGGCTCCGATCCATTTACAGGGCGTGAATATGGTTTACTGGGTTAGTTGTCGAAACGCCCAGCTGAACGGCAGTGTCCCCCAGCTTCAGGATTTTAAGAAAGCTTCGCAACGGCCGAAAGGATCTGACCCGGTCCAGGCCCATTTCATTGGGTGCTAAAGCTATGGGATTGCATCCTTAAGTACCAAGCTACTTTTCTTTGACTTTCAGCCTTCCCGGTAGCCCCGAATTGCCTTCCTTGCTTATCTGCTCATAGTGTCTACACATCTATTTCACCCCTTCCTAAGGAGCCTACAGCCCCTGAAGCCAACATCCAAACACTTATATCCCCAATCCAAACCCTCAACCAGCACAAGCCTCTACTCTGCATTGCCAAATCTCACACTCACTCCTTCCTCCTGGTGTATAGAGAGTTTTTTAGTTGTGATGCGCAACCCCTTTCACCCATAACCCCCAAAAGGCCAAGGTGCAGGGAGTATGGCTAACCGTCGGCTTTAATAGGGAGATCGGATCCCGCCGTGGTTCAGGTAGAGGTCAATGTCCCTGGGCCTAGGCGTTGGCGTTCATGATCAATCCTCTTCACCTCGCACTAAACGACTTTCTGCAGCAGCTCAGCCAAAAAATGCCGAGCAACATCCTTACTGTCAGGCCTGGTGGAGTGTTGAACATGCAATGGGATTGCAATTTTGTTGCAACAAACTCAGCTCCCCCTCTGCGAAAGCATGGGGGATTGCGACGACTTGAGATCTAGTTCCTGAAGCGCTTTAGCTGGAGCACTAATCCTGAACTGAAACTCTGCAAGCTTTTATTTATTTTTTCGAGCTGGAGAAACTTGAAACTATGAGAAATCAGAACTGTCGCAACCCAAATCGTGACCTGTAACCTCACCGCAGCGAGCCGGAAGCCTCCAACTCAGGACACACCAAGACCAATAACTGGGTTGTTGTTAAGCAACCTAATCTCAGTTACTATAATAAGGACACCTCAGAATTTACTAGATACTCATATTTTATGGCAACTGAGCTTGTACTTCTTGACAGCAACCCAGAAAACCCCAAAATCCACTTCCTGCGGACCAGGATCATTGCCTCCATCAGTTCGACATACCTTGCTTCAGGTTGCTAAGATTTGAAAGCTCAGAACCTCGTAGCCCATTTGCCCTAATGAAGCAAATCCAGCAACCGCCAAGAAGACACGACCCACAACTCCTGATAAACAAAGTCTCATTACCATTTTTAACGGTACCGCATTTGGACTATTTGTGAGGGGAGGGTTGTCTATTCCTAGGAGGAGGGGATTGCAAGAGGAGCCCTGTGGGAGATATTTAGCTTCAAATACACCGGGTGCTTGCTCGCATGACGGGCTGCCAATATCAGGACCCCGACGATAACATGGCATGTATGGGGCAGGTGGCGCGCTGCTTTAGCCTAAACCCTAAACCCAGTCTCCACTTCATTTTCAATTTTCTTGTCCATTTGATTCTCCATTATTGGCCTACAAAATGTCCAGATACTTAAGCACAATGTATACTTCGGCCTCAAAATCTCTGCTCGCGGGCCCCTTTGCCCCCAACGTATGTGTTGTGTGGGGGGTTTTCATTCAAACTTGTGGATACCAATGTAATATATGTTGGGGTCTACCTTAGGGTCCATCCCGCCCCCGGGCCCATTTGTGGAAACCATCATATAGATACCGGAACATTAAGGGCTTTGGGCAAGTAAGCCTCGGACCGCACACGACTGGACTACTCCCCGAACTCTACCTCTAAAGTCGTAGTACTACGAAATATGATGAGGGGGTAAAGGTGTTCATCATTAGTGGGCGGGACCCTTCAATCTCGGTAATTATCTATCCTAAGCCCCCCACATATATATGAGCCCTGGACTCAAGTTCTAGTATATTCGTTAATAGGCCCCCCCTAAAACCGTACATATGGGAAATATACTCCCCTATAGGTCCCCCCCAACCTTACTTTCGTCCGCTGCTCATATATCCCCTATCACCCCCTTAACGGGATCAGAATATCTGCTGCCAAGATGCCGGGTGCCAATTGTCTGGAAGTTCTTGTCCGTGTAAGCTCTTTTCGCCTGCTTACAGGGTGTTAAGGAAGGCTAGGTCATATATAGTGATAATATAGGGATACTGGAAAATGAAATGGAAACTACTGTAGGGTTTAGGGCTTAAAGGGGTTGAGGATTTAGGGCTAGAAGGGGCTAAGGGCTTAGGATTTGGGATTCAGAGTTGAGGCCTAGTCCTGGCTGAAGGGCCTTGTGATCTGCTGTGTTTTCAACTTATGGTTATGTGATAGGGAGATGGGGATTTCAGGTTTAAGGCATAGGTCTTGTCAGGGCTTGCTGCCGGGCTTACACTTGGGGATTTAGTGACTTTGCAGAGGGCAGGAGTTCTTCCCATGGCATCCCCCAACTCCAATTGGCACAGTAACTCTCAGCTGCAACTCCCGCACCCTTTTTTTAGTGTGGAACTGTCTGGCATGGTACCTCCACATCAGCTACAGGATCAAGGTTACGTGGCGGAGGGGGGGGACCTTCAGGAAAGAATCTATGGCTTGCTTGCTTGAGCCCTGCCTCTCCTTACTTGAAGGCGTGCCTGAAAGCGCTTGACAAGGTGTCCAGGGAGATCCTTGAAACTGGGACCCTGCTATAAGCATTCATACCCTGATTGTTATCACGATGATTATTATTGCTAGTCTTGTGATTACTATTGTTCATCAGAGTTATTATCTGTACTTAGTATCATTTCCGCTGTTTCTTTTTTGTCGCAGCTTTGAAGTCGTCAGTTTCACTGCTACACCACAGGGCTGATTCCCTACTGAAAGCCTGATGCAGGAGCCGGGACCGATCAGACCCGAATCTACAATAATGTTTATGCTCTGGACTCCCCAAAAGGCGACCCTTGTTCATGGAAACCTACTGTTGATGGAGGTAATCTTGCACTTAAGTCCGTAAAGTCCTAGGAATTACAGTAGTTTAGGGCCCTTAGGTGGTGCAAGATTTCATCCATCAACAATAGAAACAAGTTTCCATGTCAGTTTCCATTTTCTTTCCCGGGGGTAAAATCCTTAAGGTTGACAAGCCCTCAGCCCTATCTATCCCTAGGGGATTTCCACATGATCCTACATGCTATGTATTTGCCATATCCCCCTTTAAAGGGGGGGGGCACACCCCAGAAAACTCCAGAACAGTTGGTTTGCCTTGCGTCCTGCCCCTACACACTAACAGTCTATAACAAGGGATCTACTACGGGCTATACATAACAAGATTATGAAATTATCCAACTGTTACAGAGTGGGGCCAGTGCCCAATTTGTAGTTAATGTACCTCCAATAAAACCCCCAGAACAACCCTAAACCCTAAACCTAAACCCTAAACCTAAACCCTAACCCCTAACCCCCTAAACCCAGAACAGTTTCACCTCCCACGACAACCGGGCCTCCTCTGCGGAGACAAACTCAGCGAAGCCGATGCCGGAAGGGCGGCCGGAGTCGTCCATCTTGGAAATTTAGGGTTTAGGCTTGACCATTTAAGGTTGTAGAGGGTTTATACCATAGAGAATTTGTTAAGGTTTAGGGATATTACCCAAGCATGGAGACTCAAATGATTAAAGAGGATTTTGGTAACCACAGAACGTGAGGGAAACAACGTAAACCATGTACTTCCACGTTCCAACCTGAACCCACATATTAGGAAAACCCTAGACTCGTAACAAGGGGATCTCGGTAACCCTAACCGCTGATCTAAGGACCCTACACGAGTCATATCATAGGCATAGTGTCCTACTTTTGAGCCAGAATCCACGTTTTCTTGCAAAAAGCTTCTTCGAAGTGCTTTATCCAAGACAATCGTTACACCTCCTGTTAACCCCCGAGCTTCTCAGTACTACCAGGACATCCGAAACGCCCGTTGCAGCAGCCTTCAACCCCGACGGTCGGGACATATAGGCCATGATTATGGGTATTTATGCCGGATACTAATTTCTATCACTAGAATTGTAACTAGCTTAGGGGAGCTATAACCGCTTATCTCTATCTGTGAAGCTCCTCAGATGATGGAACTGATGGATTTCCAGGTGATGGGCTTCCAGGGTACCCTCTCTTTGAATGGTACTATCATCGTATATGGCAGCTGTATAGAAGGGCTAGAAGCGACTGTTTGCTCAAGAAGTGAAGAAGTGGGGCTAGTGTGGAGAAGCTCTTGAAATGGAGTTGCCTTCCCGAAATCCAACTGCTGCCAAACCCTATACCCTAAACCCTAAAAGCTTTTTCCATTTTATTTTCCATTATCCCAAAACTACCGAAATATCACCCGTATAAAGCCCATTATAGTAGTTTGCATCCCTAACCTCGAGTCTGAGGAGAAGACTTTCAGATGAATTCGTCCGGTCATCTGGTATCCTGTGAAGAATGCCCGAACCTGCCACGCTCATGCCAACTGTCTCAAAAGTAGCCCACTCCAGCTTTAACACAAATGAAGAAGGAGATGGAACATCAAATGACACATGAACTGGAAACTGGAATAATGCAGGGGGTCATATACGGATTACCTGCTCCTAGTGAGTAATCCCCCCCCCTCCCCTCCCAGTAACTGTTCTGTAATGGTACCATGTAAGGATATGCGTCTTTGGCGTGTAGGGGGTTTATTCCTAGGCAGAGAAGAGCTCTTGGCTGGTGGCCTGCCAAAGACGGGATCCCCCCGCAAGCAGGGCGCTAGTGAGGACTGTCCAAGGTTCTTCGATGAAACGGAGAGACCCATGTAGTGCCTTAGGTATCTTGAGATTGCCAGGTATATTCCAACTGCTGGGCTTCTGGATATATTGCACGGATTTTGGGGTATGTTGTGTTTCTGCTTTCGGGGCCTTATTCTGTAAGCACGCTTACAGTCGTTCTATTAACATGTTTTTGGTAACCCCACCACCTCCTCCACCAAAAACAACAACAGCACAAACATGCAATTTGCCGCATCTCTGTATTTTGGTAACTTCATGAGGTTTCTTAACCAAGACCCAGTTTTGACCTTATCCATCCTCAACCATAAAGAAACCGTGAACCTTATCCGCCATCAACCTAGCAAAGCCCCATATAACCATACGTATTATATTATATGGTAGTTTCCCAAAATAAGGGGAACCCAATATGGATCCCAAAATACTATAGTCCTTATTATGGGGACCTCCAAAAAGGTACCCCTAATTTTGGGAAAGCCCCATATAGCCCTAGACCTTATCCATCATCAACCCAGTAATGCCTCATCCTCCGTCGCTGAGAAGGGAAGTCCCTGCAGCCTCAGGCCTCGGCAAAAATCGGCCCACTTTGAGAGTTTTGGGGCTTAGGGTTTAAGGCTTCAGGGTGTAGGCTTGGGTTTTGGGGATGTAGGTTTTGGATTTAATTGGCCCAAGGTCAGGGATTGAAGATGTCGGGCTTAGGGTTAAGACTCGGAGGGCTTCCATGCTTGAAAGTCTGGACTAGGATCGCATCTAGAGGTACCGCCCCCACCCAGAAACAGTGCAAGGGCTGTACGAGGCGCTTTATACTTTCACATTATAATTGCTATCCATCTGTTAACGGGTGGCTGTAAGAGCTGAGGGAAGGAACGAAGGCATAGAAGTTATCAGAGATGGGCATCCCTCAATGTTCGAAGCAGGAAGGGAGACATCCTAAGCCCGTAAACTTTAAACCCTGAAACCTGAAAAACCCTTCAGCACTCACTAGCTTTACAAGGAAGCCAGGAAGGCTGGACAAAAAGGAGCATGCTGAAATACACAAAAACCTTGAACCCTTCCAGAACCTGCTGTGGGATCCCTTAATAGCCTATGAAAAGGAGAGGCCAGCAATTAAGTACATGTAATATAGCAAATCGTTTACAAGGAGCCTAGGGTTGTTGAAGGGGAAAAACGTGGCCTAAACCCAACCCTAAGCAAACCCTGAACCCCAAAGCCCTAAACTCGTAAGGGCTAAACACGCCCTAAACCTCTAAACCCTAAGCCAAGAACCTTAACTCCTAAACCCTTAAACCCTAAATCCCTTTTCGAAGGCAGGCCAGGCGACAGTTGTTGGAGGGAGGTCGTGCACCGCCCTTTCCTTGTGAAGCATCGGCTTCAGGATTGAAGGACTTGGGAGTTGCCAGAACTAGGTTCCCCTGAAACCCCTCAATGATAAGGGTACCTTTGCCCTAACATTTAGCTTTAATAATGAGGAGACCTCGAAATATTGAGGTGCCTTAAAAATTAGAGGTCTCTGATTACATAGGGGATGTTAGGATAGACATATACATATATCTGAATATCTATAGAAATATGTGGGCCGTGCGGCTTCCCGATTTGTTTTGGGCAATCTATTGGAGTCTCACCATTTAGGTTCAACTTGGGGGGCGTGAGGGACCTGGCAAGTCTTTTGAAACTTACCTGGGTGGTACTTGAAAAGGCCCCGCCTCTTATGCCACAATAAGGGTAGATATCCAAGGTGCCACCTAGTTTACTTGCTCAGTATTCACCTACTTACTACATTCCCTAAACCCTAAACCCCTAAACCCCTAAACCCTAAACCGACCCCCCCAGTAGAATTTAGGAACTCCAAAGCTCTTGCAGTTCCTGGGAATTATGGGATTCAGGGTGGTGCAAGATTTCCGACGTCAACCGTATGGGTCCTTGCTCCGGACTCTGGCACTGTGTAGAAATGTTGTACGTTTTACTTCAGGAAGTATATAAAAGCTGTGTGAAGGGCATGTAGATTTGGTGGGGGTATATTGGAAGAGTACAGGGATGAACTAGGAGAAGATTGGAGCTCTTCCTTTGGCCTACATGATCTGGGGCATCCGTGAGGTTGATCTCCCCTAAAAGCCCTATTTGGAAGGTCAGGGGGACTTAGTAAATAAGTTAATAATGGGGATAATTACTGTTTCTAGATAGGTTATAGGGCTTATTAACCTACTTATTTTGTCCCCTTCACCCTCCAAGTAGTCCCTAAGCCTTCAACCCTCCATGATCTTACCACGACACGGGACGCCAACACGTTCCGGGATGCTGCAATTCTCACGGCGTCTTTCTTTTTCTGAGCTCTCAATTCTTGGCGGCCAGGGTTACCTGTCACCCACATTCAGGCCTACACTTTAATAGTAATCAGCCCCAACGTCAGAAAAGTGAAGATATTCGGACTTAAAAACAGGGTCTAGGGTTTATAATTCTAGAACTTATTTTTTTTTGAAAGTTGCTGGGCCTGAGGATCTAGTATGCGACCTACTCTGGGCTGTGACCCATCCCCGTCTCCAAACGCTGAGACCTTCTGACAGGACTTATCGCCATAAGCCCCCTGCCCCTAACAATGAACCGCCGCAGCCCCTCATAATGAAATTTCGCCCCATTATAGAGTGATGCTACCTGGGGCATGCTAGTGAAGGCGGGCGCAATCTTTCAGGGCGAGTGGGAGGGCCCACACCTGCGCCAGCATCCTAAGCCGCAAAGCCTCAGCCCCCTCAGCTCCTAGCCTAATACCGCAGACTAGCCAACATGCAGACAAGCCAGACCTTGTAAACACAACAAATTCCCTACAGTGGCATTTCCCAACCGTACACTTCTAGAATCCTTAAGGGAGACCCTTCAGAATCCTTTCGTGCCTATGTCACGACGGGCCGTCAATTGTACGAAACATCCGAACTGCTACACCCTCTATCAGCTGGTAGCATAGAGACCGAAGGAGGGGAGGGAGTGTGGTGGCGGCCTTTGGTGGTGCATGATAACTAATGCCTGAACCCTAAACCCTAAAAACCGCGTGGAGAACAGGGGAGGGGAGCAATTTTAATCTTAACAATCATAGTAGCCTCCAATGCTGGTCTCACTGTCAGAGATTAAAAGCCGAGGGAGAGAGCAAATCTCCCTTGACATCCAAGCAACGGCCGCCACCGCCGCCTCCCCAACCGCCCTTGCCACCTGAGGAAAATTAGGATTCAGGGTTTAGGAAAAGGAGCACAATTTTCCAAGATGGGGCTACCCTAGGGAACCATGGGACATATGGGGATCAGAGTGGGGTTACGAGGGGTCCCAACTGGGCATTATGTAGAGGACAATGTGAGACACACCTAAAGTAATGGAGCATCAAATGGACAGGGAATTGGAAAAGGAAAGGGGACTATTGCCTTTCATAGGGTTCAGGATAGCAGGTTGGGTTTCGGGGTTTCGGTGTTTAGGGTCTTGGGCTTTTGTGTTTAGCAGCGGGGGGTTTCGGACTTTGCTTATAATGAGAGTTCCTTTCTGGTTAAACGAAAGCTTTTACTTGCTGCTAAACAGGTTGAGTGTGAAAGTCCGAATGCCAGATCAGAGCACAACTAATCCATGCAGGATTCCAAACTTTAGATGCTAAACTCTACACCCTAAACCCCAGACCATGTGTGCCTTCAAAAGCAGCGCTTGCCCAAGCCCTGGATATGGGGACCCCCACAACCGCAGGCATATCTGGGGATCATGAGGCGGTTGTCGGGATCCTTTTTTGGAATTTCACGGGATTGTGTCGGGAACCTACCAGAACATGTGGTTGGAAGGTTAGAGGGTTAAGGGGTCTTCCGCTGCTGAAGCTCGAACCTGCGCATGGCCATTTCCCCCCGACCTCTTCTGTAGCGACAGGCTTGGCTTGGGAACCACGACCGTGGGCTGGGAAAATGTCTATGTTTGTTGTAGCCTTGGAGAATCTTCTTATCCACATTCGCCAATCCAATCGTTGTTGGTGCAGGTTCGTGCCATCGTATACCCGGAAGCTGTTTAGGAGGGCTGGGTGGGCTGCTGAGAATTGATATGTGCATACTCTTGACAACAAATCGAAACATACAGGACCTCCCACATATGTATAACAACAACAACTTTGAACGCCATGTATTCTATGCCGTGGACTATTCTTCGAAGTATGTGGGAGGTCAAGGTATAGCTTGTGAAGGCTACTTGAGATCCCGGTTATGAAAATCTTCGCCCTTCAGGAACCCAAACTTCAGCTCGCAGGGAAGCGGGGGAGAACCTCCCATCCAAGTAGTCACCACAACGTATAGCGACAATTGTATTGGCCTTCTGCTATATCTCCACTACTCACTAACATTGGGTGAAAGGATCACTTAACCTCTGTTCCTGAACTTCTCCCCAACATGCCATCAGCTTTGGGTTCCCACTTAATCGGGCTACTGTAGGGATAGTTAAGGCAAATAACGCTGCGAACAGGGATGGTCTGCGGGTGTTAGGACACCCAGGATCTATACCCCGAACACCCAGCCTAGATAGGATTTAGACTGCCATGAACCCTAAACGCTTCACATCCCTATCTAATCCCTATTAGACCCCCCACAAAGGGACCCAAAATAGGATGAATGACGTCGGACAGCCACCCATCTACCCTCATGGTTTCCCCTACTGCCCCGCTCTATACCACCCGCCCCTCGCTTCCCCCTGAAGTAGCCTTAACTAGGCCTAGTTATCCTGAAGATATTCTGAATCAAGGGGCAACCTTGGGGGGTAGTATAGAGAGGGGGGGTCTAAATCCAGAAGTCCAGAACCTGAACTCTAAACCCCATGGAATGGGGAGAGAACTTGGTGCCTCCTCCCCAAGCTCCAGCGCCCCAATCGCCACCACCACCACCTGCGCCAAACCGAAGCTGAACAGTGCCATGGCTTTTGAGACCAGGAGTTTGAAGAGGGGGTTTTGAGGGGTGGGGTTCGGGTTCATAAAAACAGGCAGCATGTTTTGTCAGTGGTAGAGGCAATCCCATCGCAGCTCTACTTTGCCATCCCGAACTACAGATGCTCTTGCTCGTTGATTGCCGGTCCGCCTTTTGAAGACCCTGCAACATTGAAGACCACTGGGAGAAAAGGTTGGGATTTACCTCTAGCCTTAATGCGTCTCTAGGATCGTCTCAGTACTCCCCGGCAGTGAAGCAATCAGGTAATTGTAGTCCAAAATCGAAAGCTCAATGACTATCATTTTTATCCCCTTAGCAATCTTCATAATCCTAGCAGACTGCACCCCAAAGCCCATATGAAGGTTCCTGCATTGCGATCCCCTCTAAGACTCTAAGCCGCATTCTCTTGCCAGTTGATTCTCCCTTGCTATGATCGGATAGCATTGGTACTTGCTTTTGGATTATTGTGAGCTCACATGTCCCCACTGTGCACGGAGGAAATCCTGGTCCCCACACCCTAGGAAAATTGCATTGCTATGGGGTTGCAAGATGTCCTTGTGTCAAAAGCGGGTGTTTCAGCGAAATAATATGCAGGAATGCTCCTCTGAAGCACTGAGGCAGTGTCAACTTTCAGCTTATGTAGTTGAGATAGTTTTAAGGCTTACAACTGCATGGTCTTGCTTTTGCGGGTGCGGCCAGAAAGGCCGTACACGATGCCCATCCCCAGGGAAAAGGTCAGACAACAGGAAGCCATCGAGATTGCTGTAGTAGTCTCCTCTACGGAAAGTGGGTAACGTGGATCGGATATATTGAGCCTTTTACCCCAAACCCTAAATCCTACACCCTATTGACCCGAAATCCTAAACCCAGCACCCACAGCCCTAAATTCTAAACCCAGGTAGGCAAGGACGGCCGGCCTTTGCCGCCCATGCCTGGAACAGCAGCGCCACCACCGAGGCCGGACAGTGCACTGACGAGCAGCTGCATAACCTCGCTAATCCGCACTTGCTTAAGGGTAGTTGCTGTCTCTCTCTCTCTCTCTCTCCCTCCCTCCCGCCTCCCTCTCTCTCTCTCTCTCTCTCTCTCTCTCGCTCACTCAAAGAACTGGGAATATCATCTTGTTTCAGGATGTGGGGAGGGAGTCACCCGCAGGGGAAGGAAACGATACGTAGGGGTTTGGGTCTAGGATCCTTTAAAGATACTTTGTAAAGACTTTGAGCCCCAAATATGTCAAGATGCTTCGACACTCAGAGGTACTTTGCCAGCCCACCCAACTCCAAAGCTTACCCCGAAAGCATGTATACACGAAACCCTAAGCATAAAACTCGACACCTCCACCGCTAAACCCTAAACTCAGAACTGCCGGCAAGCTTCATCCATCATGCCTCCCTTGCCACCACCAGCAGCAGCAGCAGGAGCAACACCGCAACCACCGCCGCCACCGCCGCCCTTCATGCCCATGCCCATACCTGAAGCAGGGAGTTTACGATTCTTTTTAACAGCAGTTTAGGATTCAAGGTTTAGGCCCCGCAAAATCGGGTTTCTTTTTGGGCTATCGGTGATGCGTGGAAGATTATCGAGAGGTTTGAGGCTTATCTTCAACTTGTAGGACAAAAGGACCCGGCTTTAACTTCTGAGCACTGGCAGGGTATTGCTTCGGGTTCTGCGGGTGCAAGGCCTAGGGTTCAGTAGCTGACGCACATCGCATGAGATAACAAAATATGTCTGGCAGACGCTAGCGCAATGACAAACGATGCGACTCACGCCCAGCTGAGACCGACGTTATGATGATAGGCCATGAGCGGAGTAACTGTCACCTTTGAACCGCAACCCTGAATGAAACTTAACAAAAGCCTCCCTCTCCCCCATGCAACCCCATATAGACCCTTGTTGAGGGGCAAGGGTCCTTGCAGGACTCATACCTGCAAACGCAAAATCAAGACCTGATACCCGCTACGGAAGCCCCCATGTGATCTAAACAGGAGCATGGCATGAGACCCACACAAAGACGCAAGGATCCCACAGCAGTTGCAAAACCTGTTCCCCCTCAACATGAAACATCGATCATCCGAACCCCACACCCGTCAATCTCAAACCCCTAAACCCCGAACAACGCCTGAACCCAAAACCTCTCTTTCAGCCCTTAACATCGGGATCTGCCTGCTGGAGGAGCACCTGCATTTGGTCTGTCAATATGAGTTTCGTTTCTACATTCCTTACCCTGGACATATTAGGGCCCCTAATGGCCCTAATGCAGTGGGGTTGTAGGGATATCGGGAATCTTGGGTTTACGGCTTCTCAAAATGAGAGGATCCCAGAGACCCCATCCATACTCAGGGAATCTTTAGGGTTTTTTCTTGGGGATTGGGAAGAGAATACTTCTTGAAGCTCCCGTATGTGGAGATCATGTAGATGGGCTGGTTGCCGCGGCTTACGATGAGCACGGACTTGCCGCTTGTTCAGCAAGAACAGTGCCCGGCTGAGACAGTTCTCTAAAAATGAGCACGGTTAAGCAGGACAATAATTTGATAACGAACCGTCATATCTCCAAATTAGGGTTCGGGGTTTGAGATGACGGAGCCCTTCTCCATATCTATGGTCTCGTCCACTTCACATACTGTACAGACAAATGCCAACATTACAGAGGAATCCTGTCCAAAGACCCGCCAAAACCTCTTACTTGTGCTTGCGGGGGAGTGCGGGGCTGGGGAAGCGGTTCCCGATGGTAACTCCTAAAGACCCCTATGACCATGCCTACACACCCACCCCCCCAACCCTTCAGCTCCAGTAAAACCATACGATTCGCGAACATGAATGGACCCCACGCACCCCAAAATTCAGATCCCTCTGTCCAAAGCTGACAATCCGCATCCCAAGCACTCAACATTTTCAAGACACAACAAAACAAGCAATGCCCGATTTGGGTGAGCTGTTCAGAATCCTATAGTATCATGGTGACACTTCGTTTACGAGAGTAAAAGACGATTATGAACTGCCCCGAACCCTCAACTCTGTGTAGGATGGACTGGACAGGAGCCTAAGCAAATTACTCCCGTCAGGCACCAAGGGCAGGACCACAAGCTTACACCTGACGACCCTGAAGACCCTGAATCCCAAGCCCTCAATCCTAAATCCTAATCACTATTAGCTACTGCAGCCCGAATCCTAAACCCTCAATCCAAAAACCTACTTCCTCAACCCTCAAACCCTCAACCCTGCAGTCCCTTCATGGAACCAGCCTCCCATCATGCCACCCTTGCCTGACAGGCTCAAAAAACCCGCGAAAACGAAGAAACCAAAGGGACTTACTCGTAGGATGGTTAGGACTTTTTCTTGAGATACTCTTATGATGATTGGGAATAATTTGAGGGGTACAGTAGGAATCGTGATTCTACAGAAAGTACCCCCCCTGAACTGCCACCGGACATGATGCAGGGCATGCTGAAGGTATGCTTCAAAATATCTATAGCAATACAGGTTTTGTCATGCAGTCTTAACTTGATTTGGCAGTTTTCCCAAATGGGGGGACCCCCATATAGACCCCAATATACCACAATCCTTATTATGGGGACCCCCCAAAATGTACCCCTAATTTTGGGAAATCCCCATTTGGCAAAATGGAAAACTGACACCTTTGCAAATCCAAAAGCAAGTTACAAAAGGAACCCAGGTATCTGGTTGGCTGGCGGCTTCCAGACTGCAACCCTAAACCCTAAACCTAAACCCTATAGTAATAGTAAGATTAATGTACGTTAGCTCTGATTACCCATGGAAACCGGGGCAACACTTGAACTTGGCGCTCTCAAGCCTCATTGAGCATTAAGGAGCGTTGCTACATGATTAATCGCCTACTCAACATCCCGCTGCTACTTAAGAAAACAATGCGTCCATGAACCACTCTGCGACCCCTTCATGTGACGTCGTATAGAGCTCTCCTACATCCACAGAGTTCTAGGAAAACAGAGACACCAACTATGAAACTATCCCAGCAGACGACCGTCGCAAGATGCACACCAAAATTTCTGATGATCCGGAAACTTACCCCGAAACAAGGTAGCGGCAGGAGTGAAAAGGTGAAATATAGAGCCTTTCTGAAGATCGTAGCTACTGCTGCTACTGCTGCTCTTGAACTGCCCTTAACAGTAAGCTAAAATTTCCCAAACCACCCAAAACTCCAAACCAATGAAATCTAGCTCTGTAAAGAATACCGGGTACAGACTATCGAATCCCTGTACTATTAAGTCTGTGTGGGAGTTTCAAAAACTGATACCTGCCCAATGCCTACAAGAGATGCCTACACTTTGCCATCTCTGTATGGATTCTCCTGCTGCCAGAATGTTGAGGCCATCCCACAGAGGTTCTCATCCTCATAGATCCCACTGAAAGACTTCTGGTTCTCAGACCAATTGCCCCCGGCCCAAACCCAAAGTCTACACTCCAAATAATGTACTGGCCTGAATGATCAGAACAAGGCTTCCAGGTCCATCACACTGTAATTCCATGAGGCTTGCTAGGAAATGATGACGTTGATATTTAGGCTTCTACGTTATGCGCAAGACCGTGGAACCCCTCTGGCATACATAGCAACACCTCGAAATCCGTTCAATCCCGAAATCCGAAGCCCCTGGTCTCCCCATGAACTTCCACCTTTACCCTCCCCGCTGAACCATAGATCACACACTTTTTACCCCGAACCCTCAACTCTATTCCGTATTCTGCACCTTGATGGTGCTTCTTTGCAAAATACTACGTTGCTGTGAAGGAACCTAAATTGAACAACCACAAGAAACCCCTATAATATGCTATGCTATGTCATTATGGTAACGTAATCTACGTCCTTGACAACACCCTGTATAACTCCAATACAACCGCAGTTTCCGTTTCATTTTCCAATTTCTTTTCGGCTTGATTCTCCATTACGGTAACTTAGCCTTGAATCCTATGTAACCCACATAAATCCCATAGCAGCAACCCAAACTAGGGTTGATTGTCCCCCCGACCCCTAACAAACAAGATTCCCAACATAGTACCACACAACAGTATGAGCATCATTTACAACCCCTATATACGCCTAATAGAACCACGCACACTAGCTAGGGGGAAGCGATTCCTCAGCTCAGCGAAGCTACCGTTGGCTTTTGGCATCGCGAACTGGACTGTCACTGGGGCGACCAGACTCTGCGGCACGTTGCCGTTCCTGGGGTAGGGGGCTGTAGTGATAAGGGGGATTTTGGAAGCACCGAACGCAATAAAGGGCGCTACAGCTTTCATTGCGACTTTAGTGCTAAGGATCTGGCGATTGTCCCCCTAAAGCCCTAGGACGCCACACATGCTAATAATAGTAGTAATAAGTATATAATTGTAATAATAGCACGAATTATTGTAATAGTAAAATATGCTTGAAGATTCCAGAGCGCTAAATCAGTTGTTGAAGAGACCTCTTTTCGGGGTTATATTAGGGTTGTGTAGTTGATATATAGGGATAACGGAAAAGAAAATGGAGGCTACTATTTAGGGTTTAGGGTTTTTACTTCAGCCTTATAACCTGGACAGGAAGAAGCTGACTTTGTGCAGCTTCAGGTTAAAATTTTGGGTTGGGGTTGGGCCTTTCATTCAATGGGAGGTTTCTCAACCAGAGGCTAGGGGTAGACAGGGGTTGCACAGCATGACAGGGACTCTTCTCACTTCTAGGGATTAATTCCTAGAGAAATTCCCGTATGATGGCTTCGACAATATGGAACATCACTCAGCCAGCATATGCCCTACTGCGAAAGGCACAGGCAGCCAGCCGCCTGCGACCGAGTCAACACCTCCCCTAGCAACAAGCACCCCACCCACTAACATTACATGTGATTCCGAGATTTCTCTCATCTGCAATCAAGGGCTTCGCAGACGTCTGCGCATGCAGGGAAACTGTAAATATGTGTGGCCAGCTCTAAGGGATAGACGCTCCAACAAAGACTCGCAAAATACGATGATGTTCATTATCCGGATCCCCTCCCCCGCCCCCCCCCAAAAGAGCAACAAACATGCAACCCTGGTTTTTGGAAACCACAATGTTGCACGCAAGGGGGGGATGCCCAATGTCACAGGCGAAGCAATGAGATGGTTGTCGGGCGGCGGTTGGGAAACCTGTAAAGGTTATCTGATTAAGCTGCAGGTTCGGGCTTAGGATTTAGGACTTCAGGGTTTTGTATGAGAGTAAATTAAACAACAACCAACATCCCAATGCCTAAACCCCAAGCTCAAAAACATGAAGTAAGCTCGGACTGAGGTTCACATGCTCCACGATCCACTTCGCATCATCGACTGTGGTCATCGTGACCTTGAAGTCAGGGCACGACTTTAAACATCTGCTTTTGAGAGCATTTCAGCTTGTAGCAGTTTAAGGAGGGTAAACAAAGTTGCTGCAAGTGTTGGATTCGTGCTTACATATGCAGGGTGGGTCCAAAAATGTGATCGAGTTCTGGGGACCCACTATAGTATGGCCCCTTGCTACCCTAATGCCCCAATATTTAGGCTAAGGCTGGCTCATATCTGAATTATGGTAGTTTTGAAGGGTATGTCTTTTGCAAAAGCCGCCATGCAGGGTGATGCAAAACCAGGTGGATAGAATTTCTCAGTTTAGTGTGTGCGTGGAGACCCTATGTTTCATCTCTCCGTGAAGTCAGGACTCAACCTCTCAACCTGATACGCGAAAGTCTACTACCCAACCCCTACATCTACGTCCGCGTCCCACACCTTAGCCCCCAAGCCCCGCGGCCCCAAACCCTCGACCCCAAGCCCACCCAGACCCTACACCCCAAGATCTGCAAAGCCGTAAGCGCAAAGCCTCAATTTTACGTTCCCTTCAGCCTTCGCACAATCCCTGTAGCATCCCGGAATCCCCATGTCCTCTAGGGTCCCCTAAGGATATCTCTGCTTTGAGACATGCCCAACTCGAAACTCACGCCCCAAGCCTCAGCATTAAGCCCTACAAATTTCGAGAATCCCTTCAAAGTGCGCTGCTCCTAAGCGTACCCTATTTCTCATAGGGTCTTGGGAGACCAAATCTTATCCAGGCTGCAATGGCAGCTGCTGCCTCCTTACCGGCAAGAACGGGCAGCACATTGACATCCTTGACCTTGGTTTGGAGCTTTGGGCTTTAGGACTTGGGGGGCTTCAGGCTTGAGGGCTTCAGGGTTTGCTGGGCTTTAGAGCTGGAATTTTAGGATTTTGAGGAAGGGGTACTTGAGGTCGAGGGCTCTAGAGCCTCAGGCTTGAGCCGTTGGAGGTTCAAGCTGTTCGGACTGTAGGGTGCCGGGCGATGATCTCTTGGGTTTCATGGCTTTAGGGTAGTGGGCTTCATGTTCAGCACTCGCCAGGATTGCAGCTAGCTAAGGCCACGATGCACTTACTCTCCCCCCAACTAACTTGGAACCCCAAAAGGTGCCGACAAAGCCAACTGTCCTTTTTAAAGAAGGCAGTAGTTTCGGAAGAGTAGCCAGGCCCACATGAGCTAAGCAGCTAGTCACCCCAGTCAAGCTGGAGCTCGGTGCTAAGGTTCTAGGCCTTTGGGTGTTGTGCTTGCGGTTTTAGGGTTTGGCGATAGGACTTAGACTCAGATCCTTACACATGCCGGGTAGCCGGAGTGCAGCGTGATGAGGAGAATATTCTCTTCACTAGGCTTATTGGTTAAACCTTTTGGACACCTCAGTCCTAGGTTGGGGTCTGGGGCCTCTTGGAGTGCTTAAGGGCCTCAGGACTTTCCGACTGCCGGTGAGCTGCCGTGCCATACTGACCAAAAATGGATCTGCAGAAGTCGTTCGTGCAGTCTTTGGGGAGGCCGGTGATGAAGAGAGCTTCACTTGGCGGGTTTTGCCTGGGACTTGGATGGCTTGAGGCTTAGAGGTTCTGGCTTAAGGTTGGTTCTTTTTGCACAATCAATTCTTCAATAAGTTTCCTGAGCATCTATGGGGGTGTGGGTATCCTGCATGCAGGTTTTTGGAACCCCGGCGTAGATTAAAGCCGGGAATAACGGGCTACTCTAGCTTTATTTGGCATTATTGGTGGGACTGGATTGGAGATAGTGCTATCTGACTCCAGTCCCTCAATGCAGATACTCGTTATCTTGGGATCCCACGTTGTCATCAGACGGCGGTCTTTTTAGGGCCTGTAGAACCTAAAGGAATTGAATTGCTTGTGGGATCATATTCTGCCATGGCTACCCAAGGGTTACAAGGGCAGAAAAAGTATAAGGGTAAAGTCCATAGCAGCGTGGCACCCAAATAATATGGCTGTTAATCCACAGTACTGCATTCTAAATGACTTTTGGTACCAAGACGCTAATGTGTGCGTTCAGGCACTTCTGGATCCTTATGGTTTTTGGGACTTTCAGGGTTTAGGGTTCGGCAAACCTAAATCCACAGCAGAGTGCCCAACCCCACTTATGATAAGCCTAAAGCCTTCCAAGCTCAAAACCTCAAAGCGTGCAGCGCCAAAATTTCAACCCCCACCCCCTGACTGCTGAGTTCCCTAAACAAAAAAACTAATCTCTTTACTCTGGACAAGGCTATATGAACCCCAACAGTTAGAGGTCCCCCTAATCATCCCCAACCTCAGGCCTTGAACACACAAGTTTGGGAATTCCAAAAGTGAGGCCTAAACCCTAAACCCTATCCCCTGAGCTTCCAACCCTAAACTCTGAATCCCAACGCAAAAGTTACAAAAATCAGACACGCGCTTGAGGGTTGAGTTCAGACAAGTGGCATCATCATGGCACATACACTAACTAGAGGGCCCCAAGTAACTAACAAAAACGGTGCCTCCGATGCTGAAGCCAAACTTACGGCGGTGGCGAGCGTAAGGCAGGCGTTGTAGCTTCTTTAAAGTGAAAGTTTTACGAATGCCGAAGAGGGAACTCCGGAATCCATTTATAATGCCCGTATATTCCTGGTGTCTCGAAGGGTGCACCATTTTGAGAGAATCCCCCGAGCAATATCTTGGCTGAGGGGCTACAGGCTGATACTGGGGATGTACCATTTTAAGGGATTGCTGCATAGATAGCGTGGGGTGGTAATTTTGTTCAAGGGATCTCCTGTCAGATACACCGATCACGAATGAGAGCAGGTATATTGCATTTCCTAACCTGGGGCAAGCTGGAAAATACACCTATGGGACTCCAACCTGAACGGTGATCACTTCAGGGGTCGGCAGCCTTCATGGGATAAATGGGGATACATGAAACCTGTGGTGCGAGCTAAGTTTCGGGTTTTGGGGAAGAATCATAACCCCTCCCGCACTAATTGCACCCAAAAAAGGAACAAGCTCCAACGTAGTACCACCATCTATTGGGTGGAACACTATCATTAAGGGTTTTCGTCATTGAGGGAGTCGATGAGGGGAAGTATCATAACATGATGGATGTGCACTGCGGCTTTAGACTGGGCTAAGGCCAGGGCTTTCAAGATGTACTTCCGAGGCCCCCCCTGCGAAACATGATGAGCAGTTTGCATACGTGCTCTTGGACAACAATAACAGACTTGCGGTTACCATGTTGACAGTTTGTTGAACTCTTGGCACAGAGGTCTAGGCTCTTCGAGTTGCCATGAGTGGGGACCCCTATGAACCCGAGTCCAAAGCCCGGGCTGCTTGGAAGAAACCCGTCGGAACTGATGGAGCACGACTTCTTGCATCTGGGGGATGTTCATGTTCTCACTAGGCTTGAGGATTGACACAGGGCCTCAATCCTAAACCCTGAATCCCATAAGTTCCAACCTGAAACTCCAAAGCCAGGATCTGTGGATTCTAGCCGGAAGCGTCCTCCAGCCATGAAGGCAGGCAGAAACTTTCAGTCGAAGCCTCTCCAGGAACATGGATAGGCGCCCTCGGGTGGGATCAGCTCCTAAACGGGTCGGTAGGGTCTAGATTTGCAGTTTGGGGTTCCGCTACAAATCCGATATTGAAGTTCATATGTCCACCATTACCTCTCAAGAAACTGGTAATGTACGTGGACCAGCCCCACCACATAGGAGTTCCTGGAATCAGAGGCTTCTTGTTTGCGGATTCTGGAACATGAAAATTCACGAAGCATTCCGCACCAGCCTTGTGGGGTTGGAAGCTTCTGAGAAGAGTTCTGCAGTCTCAACTCTAAACCGTGAATCTCAAAAATGTACACCTTCCACCCTCTAAAGGCCATGTCATGGGATTCGAGGCCTGGGAGCTCAAGGGTTGGGCTGGGCTGAGCTGATTGCGGTCATTTCTGAGGTACGCCACCCAGTCTGGAACCCTGGTGAACCTCCATTTCACTTCTTATTAGCATCATAGTAAATAGCGAGGTCTAGGGTTTAGCGTTTAGTTAGGGATTTTGGGATCATAGCAACCACAAAACGGCAGGAACCACATCTGGACAGTCCTACTGCCGAAAATTCGAGGAACCTGGAAAGGATCCCCAGAATCCTAGCTTTTGGGGGAATGGCCGGGGATGTGTTAGCACGAGAAGGTCATGCACCCCCTAGGTTACACAAGTGTATGTATCTTATCCATCCCATAACCTGAGTTGCTGCTAAGATACGTAAATACTAACTGGCCATCATATGGGTATGTAGATAGAATCATGGGATGTCCGTATGATAGGAATTTAGCAAAGCTCCTTAACAGCAACCAGCAACAACAAGTGGGATGTGTGTTGATCCCTACATGATGCCCCATGAAACAAGCCACATCTATGGCGAAACTACGAAACTACATTCTCCCCCTAATAACAACACCCTAACAACACCCCCGCCCCCTCCCCATGTTGTACTGTTATATATCAGGAAAAATATCCAGTCGGGGGTTTGGGGGGCCTAGTACTAGGGTAAGGGGATAATAATCCCTCAAGTGCTCCCCTCACGAAACCAGTTAAGGAAGGACAGTTTCAGCGACAGGCGCCGCACCTGGGTAGAAGGCCGAGCTCGCAAGCGGTCACGCGATTGGAGGAGGGGATCCCATAACTGTTACTATATGAGCTTTAGTCTAAGCTCCTAGTATCCCCCTTAATGACCATAAGCTCATATCATCCCTCTGTAATACTAGCTATATTGCAATACTAGTAACCACTACAACAATCTAATCCCACAGAATTGCTTGTCCCTACATAACCACCCCCATGTTAAAGTATCAGTAAGTCTGAGGCCCACGGCTATCACCGGCTGAGCGTTTCGGACTTGCCAAGACTCCAGCAAGATGTATTTAACACCTTCTGGGGCTTAGAATGAGAACGCTAGAAAGCAGAGAAGAATGACAACACTAATGATACTAACAATAGTCAATAGAAGAAGACTGCGTAAGAAACATGAGAAACGGGCAGCACGCACCCAAAATTGCTTACGGCATTTGAAGTTGCAAAGCAGGTGGAGTGCGGTCTGTAGCTGTTTGCTTCAGCACGGCCGAAAGCGTTGACAGAGTTGGTTGCACTGGGCCTGCTGTACTCCTCGCAGCAGGCGCTGATGCTTTTGTTACCTCTCATGTTTCTGAATTGACAATTGCAGGCAAGTAGAAAACCTCAAAGACCAGACTCTAAACCCTATAAACCAGGAACTCCAAAGGGCAGGGCCCAGACCCGTAAGGGATAAATGAACCCTCTGTCCTAGACGCTAAGTTCCGAAACCCAATCTCTGAAATCTACAGCCCACCCAAGCCATAAGCCAACAAAATTCAAAGCATAGGCAAGCCATTTTTTTGCCGCATCATGCAAACAGTCGCTTCCAAGAGTGAGACACAGGTGCGCTTAGCTTTATGGTTTGGGGCTTAGGATTATGCTAGCCCAAAGAAGTTTTCCAGTCAGCCAGTAGAACACCAACAAAGAACCTACAGCCTATGCCATACGCCCATACCCCACAGACAGCCCGCGTAGCCCTGAGCCCCTAAACCTTCAACTGCAATGTGGGGGCCTAAATGATTGGAATGGAGTATTTCGGTGCAATCGTAGGATTCTCGAGGAATTTTCATACTGCTAATTCTTCAGGCCTCTATCCGTATGAAAAAACCACTCCATAAGCCCAGTTTCCATTTTGGTTTCATCTTCTTTTCCAGATTCTCCAGAGCCTAGATATCGCACTACATACACCAACATATCCCGATATAATCCCCCCATGTCTCCCTATATACCTTTTTTTTTGGCTTCTGCACTACCTTGCAACACCTGCAAACCTCGAGCTACGGGCTGCCAGCTGCTGAAGCTGTTGCTGGCGGCCATCAGTCACTAATCTCAAAGGACACGCCTGGCTGGCAGACAGGATCTATGGGGGTCATATTGGGGTTATCTTGGGGTTATATTGGAATAATGGAAAATAAAATGCAAACCACTATTTAGGGTTTAGGGTTTAGATGGGTTTAGTGTTTGGGATTTAGGGGTCTGGGTCACTAATCTGAAAGGAGACACCTGGCTGGTCTTATGTAACCTACTGCAGTGTTCGGGGTTCCCAGTTTAGGGCTTACTGGTGCTTAAGGAGGAGTGGAGGAGAAGATATCGGAACTATATTTAGGGGATTCGGGTTTTGCATGGCTTTGGGGTCTTGGGGCCCAGGGTTTAGGAGCCTCGTACTAAACTTAAGCTTGGAACCAATCAAACCTTAGGACACCTCAGAGTCTGAGGAGCCACATTCTGACCTTAGAAGTAGCAGCATATAAGTTTATAGAAATAGTACCGGCGACGGAAATAGTAGTACAAATACTTTTGATTGACAGGCGTGCCTCATTCGAACTAACATAGAACTGCATGTAGCCACCATGACAGTTGCTATGGGTTTAGGGCTTAAGTGTTTAGGGCTGTTATTATTGCTTTCTCTACTATTGTTGCTACGGTGATTACTCATATTACTACCACTACCACTGCCACTAGGTACCACTCAAAGGAACTAGTCTTCATAAGGCCTCCTTGGGGTTCCATGCCACTTGCCCCTTGATAACAACCTCCCCCACCAGCCCCGAACAGCAAATATTCCTACTATACCATGATAAACTATACTGAGAAGATTCAGTATGAGGGGATGGCGGGATTTTATTGCTGTGGGGAAGGGATTTGTTTGGGGAGGGTCATGGAAGCACTGAGGAAACGAGCCTGCGTCATCATGGCTGCCCACCTCAAACACGTTTTGCAGCTGCTTTTCAGGGTTCCTAAAAACTGGGGGGGTCTTTGCGAGAGTCCCCGAAGTGAAGGCTTTAGTATAATGTGGCATCTACGGGAAAAGGTAAAGACCCCTTCTCGCTGTTTTGGAGCGCCATACAACTTGCCAAGACTCCAAATGTTGGGGTACAAGGTCTTGTGTAGTGGTGCAGGGAACATGGTTGTATAGGTTTCTCATTCTTCCCATGTTTGTTGGGTAAGACCAAGGCTCCCAAAGCAGGCTGTCTCGAGCCTTCTCTTCTGCCACACGATGGTAATCCAATGGCCAACCCTACAGATGCTGTGAAAACAGAAGAATGGCATAAGTTTGCCCTGTTTGTTGCCTGCTGAGGTCTGTGGGACCCAAGGAGCAGGCTGCAGCCAAGGCTGCTGCATCCAGGGCGGCTTGGAGGGGTCATAGACCCTGCCTGCCGAGCTGCAACAGTTGATGTTCCGACACTCACTTTGGCACAGAGTGCTACTGCCCAGCAGCTTGCTGAAGATGGTGCCGAGCACGGTTCCCATCGTTTGCTACACTGGGCGCGGCGCCTATCTGAAAGCGGCTCTCGAAACGGACGTGGAACATCTCGTCCCTCGAGTTCAACAAGTAGATGTAGAGGAAGCTGTACGGCTCGGCCACGGCTTTCTCGTACATCGCCTCAAGGTCGGGCTTTGGCACCAGAGCTGTGAGCTCCTCCAGGAGACTGTCCTTTTCTAGCTGATTGCGAAGTCGCCACACCATGAAGAACTGCGAATTGACCCGAACTGCATTGCTGATCAAGCGGAGCTTCTGCGTGGAGACGATGGTGGAGATCTGGAAGTGTCTCCCGCGAATGAAGAGAGTGTCCAGAGCCGAG
>CAJNIZ010028891.1:149775-160070 GCA_905231905.1 Symbiodinium pilosum | reverse complement strand
CTACTACTACTACTACTACGTCTTCAATTTGTGTTATGAACATTATTTGTTTGTTATGGTCATTTTCTGCTAGCATTCTTACTCTTCCGAGTCCTCTACTCCCATCATCCTTGTTGCTATTATTCCAGCTCCAGGTTTCCAGCGTGTGGCTGCTGGGGGTTTAGGGTTTAGGTTTTGCACGCACCCATCCCTAAGCCAACATAGAAACTTTGTACCCCCTCCACCTGGCACTGCGGTCTTTGAAGGGCTCTTTCCTGGGTTCCAGGCGTATGTTCCTTTACTTGGCGCCCATAGGGTTACCATGCATGTTTTCTGGTCCACGTACATACTGCATAGGTGCCTGGACCTTTTGGTCAAGGCAGTATTTTTGTTTTGAACAGGTTTATGTCTGCCTTTGGTCAAGTTTGGAGGGCTTCACTTTGTAGCCTCCACTTGGGGTGGAGAGGGGTTTGGGGTGTTGGAAGTTTCGGGGTCTAGTTCCAAGTAGACACACCAGAGCTTAATGACAAAGGGCCATTTCTTGAACATCACCTTCATCAAGTGGCTAGGTAGGGCAAGCCCAGGCTACAAGCAAGTTTGTGATATAGAAAGGTCTCGTAGCTAAAATTATGGATCCGACTACATCCCAATATCATTCCAGTTTCCATGTCATATTCGATGGTGTTTTCAATGTTTTCTCCTTTCTTGCTACACTGACGCCTAAAGACTCTATAGAAATGCGAGGTATGTATATGTATATATATATATGCTTACCTAGGTAGGGAGTTTTGTGAGCTTCTAAACCAAAAAAACCCTAAACCGCATCTCAGTAGTCGTTAAAATTGTGATGCTTTAGAGGCTTCCCAGAAGGTAGGAGCCTCTTGGGGAGTCCTCTGGGGCTTAGGGTTTATAGGGTTAAGGGGTTTAGGGTTTAGGGCTTGGGGTTTAGGGTTCAGATTTTTAGGATATTTTCTATGGCTTATTGGATTTGGAATGGGGCCCCTAAGTGTAAGAAACCAGCGTAGACATCAGCCACACAGGGCCTCGTGCAGACAATGAAACACAGGGTTTTCTAGTCATATTTTGCGGTGCATGCGGGACCCCTTCTCTGGAGAACCTTCGGTCTGAGCCAGGTTTTCATGGCCTTGCCAGCTCCTGCATGTCATAGGGACCTCGAAACCCTAAACCCTATAACCCTAAACCCTATAACCCTAAACCCTAGAACCCTAAACCCTAAAAATTTGGTTCTTGAAGGCCAAAGGATGAAAAACGTAAAGTTTGGAATATGTGGGGGTAGGTCTTACTGCGGGATTCCGAGCCTTCTGACCCTAAGGGTCCAAGGACCCAAATCACAGCGCTTTAGGGCCCACCCTAAGGGTCCAAGTACCTAACAATCATATACCTACCCAAAACCTATACTATAATTACTATTAGCCAAATCCCAAGTACCTAAATATTGGGTACATGGACCCTTAGGGCCAAATACAATAATAATAATGGCAGTTGGGCCGTAAAACCCTATTCTTTGTGTCCTTGGACCCTTAGGGATAGCTATTGCGTTCCTAGCTTCCTTGTATATTTACGGTACAAGGTACCTGACATAGATTGAAAGGAGATATTGATAGTCAATTAGGCCCCTTTACAGTATGTGAGCCCTTGTGTCTTTTGGGTGAGAGTTCTTGTATGTCAACAGCACCCTAGACCCTAAACCCCAAATTCTAAATCCTGTAACCTGAAGTGTAAACCCCAAACCCCAAATCCTAAATACTAGAACCTGAAGTGTAAACCCCAAACCCCAAATCCTAAATATTAAAAACCTGAAGGGTAAACTTTATGGAGGTCCTTATGCCCTGTGATGTTGCAGAAGCACGGTAAGCGCATGCCCCTGTCAACCATCCTGGCCGCTTATGATCACGAAGTTTAGGTATCAGGGTTCAAGGTATAGGCACCAGGGGTTTAGGATTTAGGGTTTGGGGTGTTTAGGATTTAGGGTTTAGGGGAGTTACGGTTTACGGGTTTTAGGGATTAGGGTTTAGAAGCTGAGGGTTTAGGTTACTCTGCTTTGATGGTCCAGGGAACCAAGCATCAGAGTTTAGGTGCCGAGCGCCGTTCAAATTCAGATTGTAGCCGTTTTGGCTGTCCAGATGAAAGTCCGCGCCCTAAGCGGCAAGCAGGATCTGGAGTTGTGGATACCTGTATAGTAGTCCCATAACGGGTAACGGCTTAGGGTTTAGGGTTCTTACATCCATTCCTTGCTTCCGACTAACCACCCGCAACTATCCGCGGTATCTTTTCAGGTAGCAAACAGGCTTCATCAAGGCCATCACGCTGGTGTTTTCAGAGTTTAGGGTCTACGATTTAGGGTTTAAGGTTTGGGATTTAGGGTTCAAGGTGTACGGGCTTTGGGTTTAGGGGTTGAAGTTCGGCGCAAGTCTGAAATAATTAGGATGTCTCCGATCACTGATCGACTTATCGGTCTTTCCTGGGAGATAGGGTTAATTTTATGGGGTTCATCTAGCATGTGAAGCTGCTAACAATTTCCAGAAATGGTACCCCCCATCTACGAATAGTTGCAAGTAGAAAGATATGGCAGCTTTTAGTCCAAACTGGAAACAGGGTTGGGTAGAGCAGGGAAATAGTACGTCAGGCACGGAGCCCTCATTTCCCCAATCAACATTAATTCCAGTAGGAGACCCTGACCCCATAATAGGGTTTAGGTATAATGTTCAGACCCCAGACTCCAAAGCCTCATCCCAAACCCTAGGCCTAGGGTCACATAGAAACCACGAAGTCGCGTAATCCTTGTCCGATTATGCCTTAACTCCAGACCGTAGGGTTTTATGGCTTAGGTTGGGCCGAGCCCCCAGCTAGTAATGAGTACACAAAGGACTATTGCAGGTATATGAATGCCCTACGAGCTCCATATTTAGGTGCGGTTACTGTAGGGGAGATTGACCTAAGGTTTAGGGTTTAGGGCCCTGAATCCTTAAACCATCATCCATGAACACCATGCCCTCATTGTTAACCTCGGTATCAAATCCTAAATCTCGGGCCCACTCAAACCAAACCCTTGCTCCTAACTCGTACACCCTACTTCATGAACACTGCCTCCAACGCCCAAAGACTATTTTACTGACCTTACTGCCTATACACCCTGATTCTTGAAACCCAAGCCCCACTTTCCAACCTCCAAACGCTAAGCCAGGTAATCTAGAAGCCTGAATCAATATGTGCATATTACTTCCCTTATTTGTATATTCATGCGTTTGAACTATGCCCAAAACCCTATTGCAATCATGTAAGCATCTCCGAACTTGTAGGAGCTGAAGCAGCGGAGGCACCGGATAGACCATGGGTCTCCGCGGCGGTGGAAGGGACTCCTGGGCCTGTCAGCAAAAGCATTTTTTGGATGAGGATTCTGGGGTTCTACTGTCAGGCATTCGAGTATGAGCTATGGTCTAAATTCCTAGTATCCCACTTAATAGTCCCTATACTAATCTCAATATAATCCCCTAGGGAGTTTAGACTACAGCTCATATGGCGTGGTGGCAAGGTGATTACTTGTTGCTCTTTTGATCTGAGATTTTGTAGGGACTGCTGTGGAAGAACTCCTGTAGCATTCTGTTGGGGTCCTCAGTAATCCAAATTCAAGAAGGGCTCCCTTTTGGTTTTGTATAAGAGCTTTTTTTCCCAGGAACATGGGTGCTTTGCAGGGTATCTAGCCTCTTTTGAAGGTCAGGTTCACAACGGCTGCCGAGTCTGCTCTAGACTCTCAATCGCGGCCTCCAGCTCTGTGCCCCCGAGTGTAGACTTACTGGGGCTTAGTAGGGAACATGGGAATATCTTACATAGGGACTGTATGGGATTATTTTCCTTCATTCCCTACTCAGAACGAGTAGAACTCAGTAAACCCTCGCCTCATGATCATTCAGAAGCCCCACATCTAGATCTTGAAGTTTCACGATATCTCAAGGTACTTTGTCAGAGGAGTAGTGAGATCTGATGTTTGTTTTTGTGAAGTAATGGGGCTGAGGTCTGTTTTGCTTCGTCGGGTTACATCTAGAACTCTCAACGCTAAGCCTGAAATCAGTTTGGAAGCAGCCTGGCAGAAAAGGCTATGATCCTACCTCTGGCAGCTTACATCCCGAGCAATTAAACCATTGGCGAACAAGGCCCCTAAACGCCTAATCCTAAACCTAATTCCTAAATCCCACGACTTTCCGCTACAAGAATCTGCAAGGACTGGACTTGCCACAGGTACCCTTACCTAGACAATGTAGAATCACCATGCAATCAACCACTAATCTCAGCATATGTCATGGGGAATCTATGTTAACAAGGGGTGGTGGTTTTATTGCGGCAAGATCCTCATGTTCCAACTGTGTGTGCCATTTGATAAGTTATATTTCTGGCTTGGTGCTTAGAGGGCATGAAGAGCATAAACGGTTTTGCGTGTGCCTTGGGCGATGTCGGATGGCTTATCTGCGTCCGGGAGAAGGTACCTGCTTTTTCAAGCCCATCTTGGACTTTGCTTACCGGGGCCTAAGGAGGAGTGGGCGAAGGAAAAACAAGGTATTTGTAGCAAGAACAGTAACATAAGTACTTACTGACTTATGTAGGGTTTGTTCTAGGGAGCCAGTCTCCCACTCCCTACCGGTAAGTTTGGGTTGAAGGTGTAGATTTCAGCTTGAGGTAGTTACTGCTGGGCTTCAGAACGCAAGAAATGGCTGGGGTGACCCTGTGATATGTAACTGGGTGTAATAGAGCGTCGTCTGGAACCGTAGGGTTGGCCTTTAGGGTTTACACATGCCAAGAACCCTCCCCCCTCCCAACCCTTCATGACAAACACCACCCATATTGCACCAGTATATACTGGGGGTGGGTCAGTTGATTAGAGGAAGCTTTGCCACCCTCACCAGGCAAACACCCTCATCGGTGATCAATTTTGCACCTAATGCGGTCCCGTCCAGGGCCCAAGGAAGGGGGAGGATTCCGTGCTTATTCTATGATCCCATATTCTGAGCATACACTGTCTTCGGATGTAATTCCTTTCTGTTTTTTCCCAACCTTCAGCCCTAAACCCTGTGCAGCTGAATCCCCTCATGACCCTCTTGTCCTCAATGATGGGGTAATATCATATTTTTGAGAAACCTTAAACTCTATATATGTATGTATATACATACCTAGAATATCCCTATATAACACGCTATATCCCCCCATGTTTCCCTCTAAAGAAACCCATCCCAATACATCATCTTAATCCGATTCCTGTACACACTTCTACCGGATCAAATCTGGCTGGAGCTTTGTCTCAGTGAGGGGGTGTACCCTTTACGGGTTTAGGGTTCTCTCGAACTCTGATAGCGCTGTTGTCTTCTTATTTGTTCTTTGCACCCGTCTATTTCGGGATTGGGCCTTGCACGTGCACCTGTCTGACCAGGCGGGCTGACGTTGGACCTTGTTATCGGCGAGAGCCGTCTACAGCCTTATCAAGGGGCCTAAGCAATTGCCCATATCGTCTAAACATCTACGTGAGCCATGGTCTAAACTCCTCATATCCCCTTAGTAGCCCCCATAATCCTCCCTGATAGAGTCCCCTAGATAATCCCCCCTTCAAGAGATTAGACTAGAGCTCAGTTGAGGTACGCTATTGAGGCTCCTGCAGCTCGTTCCTGGATGCCCGAAGCCTTTTCCTAAATCAGTTCTCCATGGGGTAATATGTAGGGTAATATACGTTATATTGGGGGTTGTATTGGAGATACTGGAAAAGAAAATGGAAACTACAATTTAGGGTTCAGGGTGTTTTCCAACAATTACAGGTCCTTCTGGGGTACCCGTAATAAGGACGAAAGTGCATTGGAGTCACCGTTTTTGGAAACTAAACTACCATCTAGACTCTACTCATGAGGCTACTGCTGCTGGATGGAACCTGCATGCTCCTAAGCATACTTTCCTACCATGACTCCCGGGGTATAGGCGTACAGGAAGCTCTAAACAGGATAGTAGCTTCCACTTTCTCTTCCATCCCTAAACCCAAAACCCTAAACTATTCCGATATTCCCTACTAGCCCCCATAGGCAGTGAACAACTTTCCATGTGCTTGGCCTCCCATCTTCACGCGTTCAGGATCCCGCCGCGTGACAGTTGGCGAGAAGTCCTGCTCAACAGCCCTGAGTCTGCGGGTTTAGGGAAGTTTAGGGTGGAGGCTAACTTGATTGGTGGCTTTTTTATGTGCTCCCGACACCTGGGTTTCCGAGACTGAAAAGTCATGATTTTGGGAATCCTTCCAAATGCGAAGGACAACAATGCATTGGAGAGTATACCGGGGCCGCCCAACTTGCAGAATACGCTAAGCCCTGCATCCCACACCCTAGATCCTGGGCCTAAGCCCTGACATCAGAACCAGGCTCCTCGTGCATGAGGGTCTTCGTCTGCCGGGGAGCTGGGGGAGCCACTGTCCGGCGGAACTGAGCCTAAGTTGAGACTGAAGTATGTTTTTTTTTTTGGTGTGTGGTATGGGTTTAGGGTTTAGGGTTTTGGGTTTAGGCTCAGGGTTTCGGGTTCAGGGTTTAGGGGATTTGGGTTTGGGAGGTTTAGGGCTAAGGGCTGAGTTTTTAGGGACCCACCTATGGGTAGTGAAGAGTCCGAACCATTGGAAAAAGGGAGAAGTGGAAACTGAAATGGAAGAGGGGCTTGCAGGATTGTCACGTGCTGGACTAAGAATAACATTCTAGTCTAGTTATATCGGGATTGCAGAGGAACACCTTGGGTAAGTGGGACTCAACGATACTCAACACCGACGAAGTGATGCATCTTTGCTTGGGGTCATATTATCCTGAATCCCATGTAACCCCCATGTTGTAACCCCTGTCTAGGCGCCCAGAAAGAACTTATACAACCCCTGTGTATCCCTATATAGCCCGGGTATAGCCTCGCTATAGCCCCTAATCCCCCTTTACAGCCCAGCAACCATGGAGTGGTCTGCCAACAGATCTTCGTTAACGCGCGTTCCAATGCGCTCCAAGCGCTGCCTTGGAGTTCGTGTCTATGACTTGGCTACCATTAATGCCTAGGCTACTATGAATGCTTGTTATCACTAGTATAGTGTGTTTGGAAATTTTCTCCCGGGATTTTCGAAGTTTTATTACTACTAGTGCTGCTCCTAGACCCCTTGATCCTCCAAGTGCCCTCAATTGGGGCTATGTAGGATCACCCGTAGTGGGTATTTAGTCCATAACTGAAGGTACTTGGTTACTGTTAATATCACAGTTTCTAGTACTATCACTACTACGTACTGTCATTCTGTCTGATTCCCATCATTTTGTATAGCTTTCTTCTTGCTGGTTTTGGGGTTTGGGTTAGGGTATAGGATTTAAATTTTCAGGCCTTCGGGGGCTTTCTATTGCAAGTACATATTCCTCTATCGGCTCTATAATCATTGTGCTTCCTGTTGCTGTCCTCCTTCGTATTCTAGTATTCGTATTAGTTATCTTTCAATAGGGCTTGAGTTTAAAGGTAGTACACGGGCCTGGGTGGATAGAATAGGGTTCGGGGGCGCATTCTGCAATAGCTACATATCACCTTTGCTCTGTTCTTTGGCAGTTTAGCCTGGTCTTAGGGTTGGGGTAGGGTGTCGGATTTAGGGTTTCAGGATGTTTGGTGTTGACTTCCAGGGTTTGGGTTCTTAGGGCTTTGGTTTCTGAGTGTAAGGGCTTCCGGGTCGATGTTGGTGTCAGACTTCGGCTGCAATGTTCAAAGCCTTTCATGTTATACCCCTCCCCATTAGTACTGCACCCCCGCTATCCTTCCTAATAAGGAATGCCAATAAAACAAACATTATGCGCTTGCGGGAAAAATCTATTCTCATGTTCATCATTGGGGGTTCTGCTTGGGGGACGTGCAATTCCAAGAGTTCGGAAAGCCTGCAGGGCCAAGCTCTGAATCCCCTGTCTAAGCCCTAGGCTTTCAACCCTCAACCTCCACGATGCTTCGTAGGACGATTATAGGGATCCTTTGTCTCACTCCCTACTACGCGCCAGGTGCAACCGCAGCTAAAGATATGTCCAACAAAGCGAAAAGTTTAGGGAGTCAGGCTTTGGGGTCGGATTTCTGGTTCTTGGCTGTGAGAATGCAATGGGTTGAACCCCGAATTCCGAACTTGTCTACCATCCTCAGCCCGATACCCCAGGAGGCCTTGACGACTCTTGCTACGCACCTCTGATAACTACCCTTCTTCTTACTGATCTTACTAATTCATTTCAGCATGCAATCCTCTGACAAGTCCGTCCAAGGCAAGGTCTTCTTAAAGCAGGGATACCCTTCGAGACCTCATGAATGATAAGGGGCCATCAGGAGATTGCAGGTGTCTTGCTCAGGGATATTCGAGGGCATGCTTACCTTTCAAAATCTCAGGTACCAAATACCATTCAGAACATGCATAGTGTTTGCCTAAACCCCCATCCCAGTCTCTGACTGCCCTAAGTCCCCTGACCCCAAACAGTTCAGGTTTCACTAGTAAGGTTGGATATACACACAAATAATGATTACCTACTCAGCTGCCAAGCTGTTTATTGGGGACTAGACCCTCCGCAATTGATCCCAGGCTCTTTGTCACCGGAATGGCCCCTTTCGTCACGGTTGCGCCCTGAGGGCTGTGTTTAAATGCTCTGTTGTCCTTTTGAAGGAGGCCCTGTGCTTACTTATGTACTCAATTCCTTACGATCGATGAATTTTGGGGAGGGCAAGGTGTTTAGGAAAGTGGGCGCCAAAAAGATGAGCTGCTGTTTGGGTCCTATAGCGGGGGTTTCATCGTTCTCTAGAAGAACTCGCGTGGCTGGAAAAAAGCGAGTGGTGCAATAAGTCAGAGCTTCCCAAAAAAACTCTTTAAGACAGATATGAAAACAGTAGACCCAGAGCAAGCAACTGGGTCTGCTGGAGATATTGGATGCCGCATGCAGCTCTCCTTGACTTGACTCTTGTTCACGGACTCAGCAGCTAGCATACATCCATTTTAGGGCCCTTGCTGGTGTGCTTTCCACTGAGAGAAAGGTGTGAACAAGGAAATTACTGTTTCTTCTTGAGGCCGACTCTAACTCTCAACCCTGAACCCTAAGCCAGAATGTCTCTCAGCCAAGAACCCTAAAGCAAACACTTCAAGCACCTCCACTCTCAGCGGAGACTTGGCTGGCTTGTACAATGCTTTCGAACGGAAGGCGGTTGCCCCAAGTGACCAATGGCATCTAGGGGATAGTGCAACTGGATGAGGGTCACTGTAAGCACAACAGGAGTTTCCACAACCAGTGCCTCGTTTAGGGGAAAAGAGAACGGGAGATATCGAAACCAGTTAATACACGTAACATAGACCAAGAGCGAAAAATCATCAGTGTTTCTTTAGCAAACAAAACCAATTAGAACGTACCTTTGATTGTGATATCCCCATCCATGCCATTGTTTCCAAACATGCCCTCTTGGAAGAGCTTCCATGTACACTGAGATCTACCACCGGCCAGCATCTCAACCGAAACGATGCAAACCCTCCACCCTAGGCTTGAATCCTAAAGCCAACCATGCAACCCTCAACCGTTAGCCTAACCCAAACCATGTACCAAGACACCCCAACTATCCCAAAAGTGATCTAACTTTGGAGGTACCTTGCAAACTGTTATGGGGTTTGGGGGAATACTGGGGTACAGTGTAGACTTCCAAACCTGTATAATTACCAGTATTATTCCTTATTACCCTGTATAGCTTGTCGTTACCTACAACCTAATGCGCCACCGCGAAAACCCAATCTGAATTAGTAGGCCCCTGCATGCGACCCCTACAAATCCCATATATACTCAGTTCCCCTTCTTACTTCCCGTTGTTTTGCCACTACTCTACTTCTCCAGACCCCTAAATACATTTCCAACTGGGGGGCCCGACGCCCCGCACTCTGAACCTTAAACCCTGCATTCTAAATGACCCTGAATCCTCCACCCCAAGTCTCAAGCCCTGAGCCCTCGACTCGAAACCTCAGGCTAATAGCAGAAAAAACCTTTAAACACCCCAAACCCTAATCCCTAAACCTTAATCCCTAAACCTTAATCCCAAATCCCTACCAGTTGCGGCAGGCCTTTCTCAGCTGCGACTCCCGCGAGGGCCCGCGCTGACGCCTGGGCGTCTCAGCTGGCGGCGGCGGTGGCCTTGGGGCTGAGGCTTTACTGGGTTGATAATGGCTAGGGGCATAATGTTGGGCCCTCTTTAATAAGGGGCGCCCCCCCCTCCCCCCTCCCCCCCTAACATTAGGGCCCTCCGAAAAATAGAAATTAGTGACC
>CAJNIZ010028891.1:138815-149675 GCA_905231905.1 Symbiodinium pilosum | reverse complement strand
AAACTCATTATAGGGGGCCTTCCAATCATTGCCCTGATCCTGAATAGGCGGGCCCCAAAACTCATTATAGAGGACCCATAGGCAAAAGGAGGTCCAACATTATAGACTTCTCTTGGGATAGATAGGCTGACTTACATATTACTTTGGGTATCTTGAAGAGCAAATGGGGAATGAGATGGAAACTGAGGGTTGATAGTGTTTGATAGGATTTAGGTTTAGCGTTTAGGGTTTAAGGTTTAGGGTTTAGGGTGGTTATCTTGCTGGCTGTTAGTAGGGAAGCAATGAATGGAAAGGAGCATTGAAACTGGGGGAGTGCATTGAACTTGTTCAGCATTGGGATACGATGAAACATGTGATCCTGTGCTCTCCAGGGGTTTTGGTATGGTAAAGATGCATGATGTGTCTTGCAACTTGACACATCAACGAATCCATTTTTCTGTGTTGTTTGCGGGAGAGAGGGGAGGTTTGCGGTTTGAGGGTTGTGAGTGTTGTGAGGGCGCGGTGTTCAGGCTGGCGGCAGCCTCAGGCGGCTTTAGGGGCTTCATCCAAACTCTATGTGGCCAACCGGTCTCCGGGACATGTAGACTGAGACATGACAAGAAAAAAAGAGAAGGTATCCGGCATAAGGGTCAAGAAGGAATGTGCCAGACCTGCCAGCCTACGTGTTCTGAAGGCTGTGCCGGCGATCTGGCAGAGTAATGCAGAAGCTAGGCAAAGATCTGAAGAATTATTAGCCATAGGCAATTCCGATAATTTGAAGCAGAAAGCAAGTCTCAAGCTTTTCGGGGGGTAGTGCATGCTCTTACTCGTAGGGGCAGGAATGAATTACTTCCTTGAATAGCAAAAACATGGTTCCGGGCTGATTAGGCAACTACTGCGGCCTATCATCGCACTCTGTGCAGGGCTTAACCCCTAAAAATGTAAACCCGAATCCCTCGAATTCTGTCCTCTTCCGATAGATTATGGCTTTGGGTATATTATGGTAAGATCCCCATATACCCCACATTCTATTTGTTTAATGGGGACTATAGCTGCCCAACCACCAAAGGCAGCCACTTCCTGCAATACCTCCCCACCCTACGTCAGAAGCGGTTGCAAAAGAACCCGCACTTGCTGTGGAGCATCTTGAGGCCCACCGAGCAGATGGGGAGGGCTTAGACACTTGCAGTTGTTTGAAGGAATATTTTACAAGCAAGTTATATAAGGATAGCACCCCCAATAATGGAGAGTCAAATGGATGAGAAAATGGAAAATGAAATAGAAACAGGGGTTGAAGGTGTAGAGTTGCTCTTATTGAATGTTTTTCAGCATGATACGTTTGGTCTCGAGAGTGTACATGGGGGCTTTATAATCCCGACCCTCCCAAATATCCTTTAACTCCCTAAAGATTCAATATTCTCGGTATACAGTAATATACTGAAACAAGGATATCTTCTATTAGCAGGGAGGGGGACATTTATAATAGGGGGAGGCGAGACTTGAAAAAACCCAAAGCGAAGCTTTCTGGGCCATGCACCATCCTGGCTCAGCACTCCTCGCAGGGAGGACACTTCACTTCAAGAAATAGTAATAGTAAGTATAATTATGAGTAACAAAAATAGCAAATAACACAAGCAGTGATGATAAGTAATAGAAAATACTCGAGAGACAGTGATAGTCATACCAATGGTGCTCGTAGCCGTTGATTTGACACAGTAGACGCTTCCTTGGCTTTGGACTCAAGGTTATGCAGCATACCTCCTGCTCTCTCTCTATATATATGTATATGTATATGTATATGTACATATGTATGCATGTCTATATAAATGTACGTATACTCATGCCAGCAGTCCTCGTTGCGTTTGCGCAGAAACCTCTGCCTCAGGCAATTTAGGGGTCCTATGGATTAGATTATGCTTTTGAAGGGCCGGCCTTGTAGGGGAGGATAGCCACAGTGACATTTTTGGCTAATCTTGATGGATTGTTGGGGTTGAGGTTCTCAGAGCGTGAGTTCGAGCTCTATGTGAGGAGTGGTATGCCTATGGAGCCCACAGGTTTTGAGCAATCGCATTGAGCACTTCAAGCTTTTGACGGCCAAATCAAGAGGAGTTTCGCGAACTTCGGGCCTCCCACACTAATCGGATTTTCTTCGGCGCGATCCATACTGCCGATGGACAAAAGCCTGCAAGCCCCTGAATACCTCAACCCCTGGAATTGTAGTAGTATACTAGACGCATGGTCATGGGGATTTTGTCCATCAACCGTACTAAACAACTCCTTGAAGTCCTGACTTTGCCAGACGAAGGCTTCCTCAGATACTTTGGGCTCCTCAAAACCAATATACCTTCGATTTACACGGTTTCTCCCAAGAATCCCCAATGCTTCAAATCTGTTGAAAACCGGTTCTCTCCACTCCCATCGCGCAGTTGTTGGGGATTGCTGGGTCTAATGCTGGGAATTACGATGTATATAAATCAGAATGTCTCCTACAGGTTCCTGTCACAGTCACAGTCCTTGCGCGCTTGCTGCTGGACGCTCAGTACTTGAAAGAAGCATGAGGGCAGACCACCTAAATACGAGACATGCAATTGCGTTGACTTCTTCTATTTCTTTTCTGCTTTCCTCTTGCCGCCAGTGCTCGTCTGTTTGACAAACTCCGCCGTCTTTGTTGTCAAGCCCTCCAGCAATTTCGTGTGGCAAGCTTTGTCATCTCCTTCAGCTCATCTGGGTTGTGTTGCAGCCTGGAAGTTAGCAATCTACTGTACTGAATTTGTCATCACTAGTGAGGGCCTGGAATCACTGAGGTCCCCTTTATGCATTATGTAGGATTTGAACTAACTGGGTTGCCACCCGGAAGTCAGCAATCTACGATGTTCTCCAAGAAACAACAGATTCCCATCACATCAACAAAAGCGCAAACACGCCATTCATATGCCCAAAAACCTATACATGAAGCTAGAGAGTTGAAACAAGGGGCATGGACCTCGAAAGAGAGGAAACCACGTTTTGGGTTGAGGGTTTAGGCTTCCAGCTTTTCGGCCGTAGGACGCCCTCAACATTAGAAAGGTGTTTTTGGCAACCCCAACCAAAAATGAGCCGTAAGGTCCGTATTACAGGGGTTGGGGTTAATTAGCAAAATCAAGAACCCCTATAAGCACAGCCTCCATTTGCTTTCCCGTTTGATTTCCCTTTGTTGGGGCTACCAAACTCAGCTTATTGCAACCCCTATATATCCCTATAAACCCCCTGTGAAAACACCCTAAATCAACTCAAACCCACGGGGCCCCCGACTCAACTCGGGCCCAAAGCCCGGGAACAGCGTCTCTAGAGCAAAGTCGCAGTCGGCCTGGGCGCTAATCCCCTCCCTCTAACATAACCTCACCTTTTTTCATTTTTTCATACTCCCAATGTCTTGTAGTATAATACAATGGGGGCCTTGTCTTGCGGATAGTTACGGTTATTTGGGAATGGAAATCAAACGGAAACTGGGTGGGGTCTGCGTGGGATTGCAAAGGTTTAGGTTTAACTTGCTGGTTCAGAGCAGGGAACGCAAGAATGGATCTCAAACGTGGCCACTATAGAATTCGCAAGAACTTAAAGAGTCGAGAGTTTTTCGATTCCTTCATTCTCTACTAGCAACCTGAAAAAGTGTTTGGTGTGGTGAGCAGCAGCGCCAAAAGTTTGAGAGGTTGCTTGAGGTATCAAGTTACTGTTAGGCTACAGAACCTAAATATGCATGTCTTGCTTAGGATTTCGTGGTGCTTTGTAGTGAATGCGGGGTGCAATGGGATTTAATGACCACTAACAGGGGAGTCTATAGATCTATAGTGACTCTTGAGGAATGCGTTCCCTCTTTCCCTGCTGAACCCAAGCCCCAACGCCAACTGTGACCAATGGTTGGGATGGCCCCATACCTCTGTCTTCTGTAACTCGCGGCGCTGAAGCCTTCTGTGATGGTTTACTTGCGGGGGACTTAGGAAGTAGACTTACAACCCCCATAAGCCTTGAAATGCTCCCGGCTATCCCCAGTATAGGCGGCCTTGTCTCTTCGATGAATCTTCAATGTAGAGCGCAGGAAGGAGGCATAGAACATCAATACTCGGAGGTGAACATACGCGAGCCCTGGACTAAATTTGTAGTATATCCCTTAATAGGTCCCCCGAAAACCGCCAACACTTTCACCACACAGGGTAGTACTACAATATCTCATATGAATGGTAGTGATTTCAGGCTTTTTACATCCCCAGCCCCTTACGTAACCCTAGTTTCCATCCTCATTTTCCATGTTCTTTGCCAGTTGATTGTGCATGATCGGGAACTACTTAGGCTGTTGAAGTATTCAGACTTTGGTTCTGATGGTACGCGTGGGGTTTCCAACTATTTGAGGTCCCATCTTGCGTGCTCCTACAGAGAATAAACTACTTGGGGTTATTTGACGGGGTCTGTTTGAAAAACTGCGCCATCGATCGCCCCCCCCTTGGGCTGCCGGCGTGGATGAGGTTCCTGAACTCGTGAAACCTTTGCTGCTCGGGGCAGAAGTTTCAAAAGACCCCTCCCCAACACGTTAGGCGGAATATTCATTACAAGGGGAGGGCATTAGAGGGCATCTGTGTCATGCTCGGATACTTAGAATGCTCACAACCTTCTGAGCGTGTTGAGATAGGCAACAGCCGTGTATCACCTAGTTGAACGATTGGTACAGCCTCTGTCATGTCCCATACATTCGCTGGCAGGCCTTAGCAGTACGGTAGACATCCTGACATTTGGAGCGGCGCAACCATCTCAGAAATCCAAACCCTAAACCCTCAGCCCATGAGGCATTCATCGATGTCCTGGCTTACTTGAACACCCAGGTTCAGAAGTAATACAACCGCCTGAGCAAGTATCAATGAGTGGAGAGGGCTGTCCTCAGCCTTCATCATACCTCTCTCTTACATCCTCACTACAAGGGGGAGCTGCAACTACAGGAAAGACCTTGCCCACAGCCAGCGAGCAGGAGCCTTCATGGTTCCGCACACGCTCTATCAAGATTAATAGAATCAGGAACATAGTCTTTGTGGGAGTACAACTCTTGAAGTTGTTTGAGAAAGTGCCGCATCTAGGCATTTCCAGAGCTGGGGTTCCGGAAACAACGACGATTACACTGGCTTATAGGGTCCCCCCAATCTTTGGCAAACTTTAACTCCTGAACGCCATCATCCAGGATAGGGGTCTCATATAGTGACAGTTCATGCGCCGCCCTGCAATAAGCCTCAAGATGCCCTACCCCTTCTGTTTCTGTGGACCGTTAGTGTTTGGGGTGCCTGTCCGAACCAATACTCCCTAAACGCAACGAACCTCCAGCATATTGCTGTTGAAGTACTTGATGCCCAAAAAGCAAGGTGGAAGAGCCCCTGACTTCTCGGAAACTGTCACCCTGACCTCAAGCCTTACACTGGAGACTCTAGACCTGAATCCCTACACTTCCAGAGCCCTCAGCCCTGAACCCTAAACCCCTGACTCGAGCGCCGAACGCCTATTCCTCATCCCCAAAACACGACCCCTAGGCCCTTTCTGAACCCTGAATCGTACGTCCCCAAAGCTTCAACCCTTATCCCAAAGCCTCAAACTAAGCTCTGAACGCTAGTCCATAAATCCTAGTCTCTAACTCCTCAATCCTACATCGAAAATCCAACAGCCCTGAATGTAGTGGTTTCCTAAAACAAGGGGGGGCCAATATAGACCCCAATATACTATAGTCCTTAAAAGCTGCCCCTAATTTTGGGAAATCTCCGAAAGAAGCCCAGGAGCTGTGTCACGTCATCGGGCACATGCTGCGGTCGTGGAACTGCCAGCTCCTGCAAGGATCCCGCTAGCCAAGCGGTGCAAGCACTGCTTGGGTTATAGGGGTCGCTCTCAAGAGGTTTTAGGGGCTGATGGCTTAGCGTGAAATGCAAATTTTGGAGGTGGGGGGACTTAGGGGTCGCGGGACTTAGCACGTATACACTCACCATCAGAACCCAGGAATCCGCATTGTCTACAAAGTCCACCGAACTCTCCAAGCAGCCGCAGTCTTGCATTTGGGTTTAAGGGCTTTAGGGTTTAGAGCTTTCGGTGTCATATTTTCCAGATGCCAACCCCTGAGCTCGAAAAATGTCGTCACACGATCTATTCTCCAAGCTGCCATTGCCACATATTTTCATTGCAGGAACCCTCACCCATCTCGAATATTCATCTGGGAAGATTTGTCTACCGATGGCTACTTGAGTCCCTAAAAGATGGAAACCACAACAACAAATCATGTCAACTCCACAAGAAAGCGCATCTCGGCACCTCTACAGCCGACACTGTCTCAACCCCCCCAGCACAAAGCCCCTAATCCCACATCCTCACTGCGGCGAGTGCAGTTGTTGGGCATCGGCAAGTGCGAACTGTCCTGCCGACTCATGGCGTGTAGAGGGTTGCAGCTACTGGAGTAAATACTACCTTTCTTTCTTTCAGTCTTGTGAAGCATGTCTTGCTTGGAGTAAATACTACCGGGGACATACAGGTCACAGACGGGCAGTACAAGAGCGATATACCGTAAAGGGAGTATGGCTCTCGCCGAAGAATTCGGAGCCATGGATGCTCTGAGGTTGTGGGATGCTGCTGGCAGGTATAGAGAATACTTCTACAAACAGATAAGTGGCAACACGACCCTAGCTACAATGACTGGAAGATTTGTCTCCCTTCAAGTTAATAATTCCGGCATGAGCCCTGCGCGCTGTTTGTGACTGATAACAACTTGGGATGTGGCGGAAAACCTGTCTGTCGATGTGAAACGAAACACTGCTGCATATTCCCTATGCGTCCGACGCCCTGCACAGAAACTCCAAAACCCTGAATCCGAAATGCGGAAACCTTCAAATCCTAAAGCCACTACACCATAGGCCCGAAGCGACTGAATCCGAAGCTCTGTAAGGAAAACCCCCCCGCCCCTTTACCCCAAGCCCTAGATCCCAGACCCTAAGTGAACCCTCAACAGCTTGACCCTCAAGCCCTTTAAACCGCAAACGCCCGAATCTAGTAGCTACACCCCGACCGCAAACCTTAATGCCTAAACACTGAATCCTAATTGCTAAGTCCCAAGCGGTACAGCTGTGAAAGAACAATTCCCTATTCCTGCTAGTTTAGGGTTTCAAGGTTCAGGGTTTATGAAACGAACAAAAACTTCCTAGCAATGACCGTGAAACCTCATTTTCATCATTGGCCTACTTACCTATCCAGCCCGAATCCATAGTGTATGAAGCTTAACCCTAAACCCGGTCTCCGAAAGCATAAGCCTTAGGTCCACATCATAAGTCTACACAACCCTTTACAGGGACCCTGTTCCATTTATTCAAGCCTAGACGGCGTATTCTCCTTCTTCCGGGTGCTTGGAGGAGAGTATATAAACCCAACATAGACCCATTGCATTCCCTACAAACCCTTGAATATCCGCTGTGTAGGTCCCTGCCTATAGTAAACACTCAGTCCTAAACCCTAAATCCTTGAATCCTGGACCCCAAATCCTAAACCCTAAACCCCCCAATCCCTAAACCCTAAACCCCTAACCCTGAATTCTCATTCTTCACCTGGGGATTAGATTCCGAGTCCGGCTTGGGATGCTGCCCGGAGAGAGCCATGAGCTGGTCTATGTGAGCCTTCATAGGATATAGGGGATACATAGGGGGGGTGAAAGGGGTATGTAGGGTAGAATAAGGTTATAGGGGGAGTAATATAGGGGTATATAGGGATACATAGGGAGTATAGGGTTTATAGGGGGATAGGTATACTAGACTAATAATGGAGAATCACATGTAAAAGAGCATGGAAGATGAAATTGCAACTACTATAGTTCTATGAGCCTGCAGCATCTAGAGAGGTTGAAGGGTTTGAGGGTCTAGGGGTGTGAGGCTTGAGGGCTTAAGGGTTTTAGGGTTTAGGGCCTGCATAGGGTGTTCTAAGGTCCTAACCATAGGGATTAGGAACTAGGGTTTCAGGGTTAAAGGGCTTAGGGGTTTAGGGATTAAAGTTTATGGTCTTTGAGGACCCTAGGCCTGCCGAATGCAGGGGTCTCAGCCGAAGGTCTAAAGCCAGGGGTATGTAGGAGAATGGGCAAAGAACATGGAAGCTACTGAATCAAAGCAAAGAAATGGAAACTACCATACTTATACGAGCTGCTCTACGTGAGCCTCCACACGGTTTGACCCGGTTTGGGGTCTCCGGAGTTCTCCGGGCATAGTTTTTTGGGTTTTATGGGTTTAGGGATTTAGAGTTTTCGGGCTTCAAGGTGTTTTAAGGGCTTTTGTAGTTTAAGATTTCAGGGCTTTAGGGCTTGAGGGTTTTTGGGGTTGCGGCTCATCTCAAAAAAAGCATTCTGGCTTTAGCTTGTTTGGAGTTTCAGGGTTTTAGGGCTCTTGGGATTGGGGTTTTGGGAAGTCGGGCTTAGAGGTTTAGGGTTTGAGGGGAGAGTTGAGATTCTTGGTGGTTTAGGCTGCGGGCTTTGGACCGTAGAGCTTAGGATTTGGGCATTTTTAAGAAAGGGCTCGGATTCGAGGTTGAGGGGTGTAGCGTCTGTTGTTGAGGAACCGGAGTGTGGGAAAAAACTCTCATGAGCAAAGGTTCTTAGATGACGCCTGGTCCCTGGGTTTAGGGTTTAGGGTTGAATGTGCTATTCAGCTGGACCTTTAGGGAGTTTAGGGTGTCAAGCTATGCCCAGTCTAGGGTTCAGTTGCTACATGACCTTAGCTCAAAGGGTTAAGGTACCTACATGGTATATGATTGGGCGGCACGGGGATTTCAAACTTGGGGCCTTGGGATGTACCATGGATCTGGCGGTACGAGTGCCACAGTCATCAAATGATTCCCCGACCGCACCCTTTACCTACATTGGACATGAGTACAAGACAGTTGGGTGAAGCCCTGGGGCCTCAAGGTGATATGAGCTATAGTCTAAACTCCTAGTATCCCCCTTAATACCCCTTTTAGTAGTCCCATATATAATCCCCTATATAACCCCCCTTTAAGGAGTTTAGACTATAATACATGTCAAAGTTGGTCAACATTATTTGCATAGATTCTTTAGGGAGCTCCTAAGTCCCAAACTGTGGGACGCCTTATTCTATAAACACAGGCTTGCCTAAGGAACCCCCCCCCTTTCGATGGGCTAAGGGGCTCATGGGTTGAGGTTTTGTGAGCAGGGCTTCTAAAGGGTCTCAGTACCCAACACTTGCCTACATTGAGCCTGCATTGACTTCTCATATCATACATAGAGCCTGAAGAATAGATATTGGTAGTGGCCCTGGTGCGGCTTTGTCTTAGCTACTTCCGCGAACGACTGAAGTAAGTGAAATCTTAAAATTACTGTTATTACTATGCAAGGGCCTGGCGCTCTCGAAGGTCAGCACGGATATCCTGTCGTCTGTCCTGCGCGCAGGCACCTATTTCCAAAAAAATAGGGCTACTCTTTGACTACAATAAAGATGATAGTTTTTTGGGGTCTATATTGGGGTCCCAAGCAGGCATCGTTTTCTGTAGATTGTGGGTTCCTCCGAGCTGAGCTGTAGGAATTTGGAGTCTCAATGTTCAGGCTTCAGTTTTCGCCTCCTTCAACATCTGCTTTGGAGGCCCAAAGCACTTCTCCTGACGGTAGCATCCAACATGCCCCACTAAACCACAAATCACTCAAATCCGTGCGGGTGATACAGAAAACATCCTTTTAATCCGCCCCTCCCCCCGTGGACCCCCCCCCAGAAATAAAGGGTCATGAAGATGCTATACTGGTACTATTACTATTACAGCGAGTATTGGCTATATCTACTGCTACTGCTACTTCTACTACTATTACTATGGCTACTGCTATTGCTAATGCCATTGTTGTCCCTTTGAAAAGGCTCAATAGGGATTCAAGCTTTGGAGGAGAGGTAAAACCCTAATTGAATACTAGGATTTGGGTTCTGAAGAGCTTATATTAGGGTTTAGGGCCATAAGAATTTAGAAATGGACGCCCGGGACTAGCGCATCCGGCCTTTACAACACAAATTAGCATTAAGGATAAAGGCTTTGTAATTGGATCTAGAGGATAGTTCGAGGCCCAATTTCCTGGATCATTGAAACCTAGAACTTCATGGCCTTCGTCGGGTTCAGTCAAAGATACGTTGAAAACATATGGGGGCCCCATTACACACCCCCCCCAAGTACTATATTCCTTATGATAGGGACTCCCAAGGGACCCTTATTTCACGTTGAGAAAGAACTGATGAAATAATGTCCCAGGTCTCCTGCTGGTATTGCTTGTACGCCATCCTGAAGGTCTCGTCCCGCTGGATGCGGGAAGCGATTTGGCGAATTGCCTTCCAGGAGCAGGCAGAGTGCAGGGCTTAGGCGGCTTTAGGGTTTAGGGACAAGGGCTTAGTCCTGGTAAAACAAGTTGGGTTTGGAGTTTTAGGCTCAGGTCAGGTTTGAGCGTAGGGATGAGCCTTTCAGGCTGGGACAAAGGTTGAGAACATACAGCAAAGGGTTAAGGGGTACAGAGTTAAAGAAATCAGGGACAGGTTTGCCAGAACACTCGATGTCCTGCATTCTGGGGGGACATACCTTTGAAACAATTGGGACAGGATCTGCAGCAGAAATGGCATTGATCGGCCAGGTAAGCTCTAGGAATATCTGGGAATTAAAATGAAGGATGCCTCAAAATCAAGATTGTCTTCATCATTTCCTATGAGTACCCTGTTCTCGGAAACTCATCTCTTCCTTACCACAGAACCCGAAGCCGACCCCAAAAGGAAGATCCTCGCGTTTTATGTGGCCCCGAAACTGTCGTAATCCCTAATCGCTTCCTCACATTAATAAATCCACCCTAATAATGAATAATAAATCCGG